>CANNZV010003074.1:0-74182 GCA_947561585.1 Caprella mutica
ATTCCAGTCGACGAAATATGCTCTGAATAGTACAGTCGTGAAATTGAAATACATAATGATCTTACATCAAAGAACCTGTTTGATTTCAGAATAAATTAAAATATAGATTAAGTTTATTTCTAAGTTATGTAATTAAACTAACTTATGGCTAACGTATTTGAGATGTTACCTATGGTGATTCAATATAAATATTTATAGATTGCTTCAGATTGGTTTTCGATGAAGCTATAATACCAATATTATACTCTATAATTATATAATTTATTAAAAACTCACCAATTACAGTAATTGTGTAATTTGTAACTTCTTTCTGTTCTCCTTCAGTCTTAACGCAAGTGTAGGTACCCTCATCTTCCTTCTGAATTTCATAAATCTCCAAATTATCATCACGAATCCTGTGTAAAGTCTTGCCGTGTTTGAACTTTATGGGTGTCTCAGTGGATTCACTATCTATATATTCGGTATCTCTTCCATTTACTTTTCTTGTCCATGAGAACTGGAGGAAAATACTTAAAAATTAGGATCATTCTACGGTAGACTCTTCACGGCTTTCTATTATAATTAACGAATTGATATGAAGAATAATTTTGGTAAAAGATTTATGATTATTCACTATTGGTAAAAGTTTTTTACACAGATTCTAATATAATTCAATATCAATAGCTTTTAAAATTCAAATCTGCTCATATTTTCTTAGATCATTCTTATTTTGACTTCAATTTTATCAATTAAATTTAGTGGACAATTACTTTGGTAGCTGTTCAAGGTCGAAAATACATATTTTATTTAAAAAACAAAATACCTCTTCAGTTGGTCCGGGGTGATAAGAAAGAAAGTCTCCAGTTGCTGAACATCTCAACTTCAGTGTGTCATTTGTGAACACTCTGTAGTTTGTTGGGAAATTCTCTATACATGATAAGGTAAGAAAATAGGAATTAGAATAAAGAAATATATTTGTATAATTTGGGAAATAGTTATCATCGTGAATTTTGTTGGTATCTTTAAAGGGGGTAGTAAACCTTTTGACAAACTTTTTCTCTTAATTATGTTGATAAATCGACAAAGGGATATTATTAAGGGAACAAGATAAAGTTATTTCATTTTTTAAACTCATTTTTTTAAACCCCTTCAATATCTAGCTTTTTCGATTAAATAGGCGACAACATACATATATGTTATAAAAACACTAATTGTGAGAAGAAATTCACAATTTTAAAAATGAAATTGTTAATTTATCCGTGAACTATTGGGAGCGAAATTATTTTAATGAGTATACAACACTCACCTTTAATAAAATTTAAATTCATATTATTAAAAATAATGAGTGAATTTGTGAAGATCTTAAATTATAAATTAAAGAGAAATATGCTTTTAATATTCAGTTATTCTCAAGTATTTTAGAAATGTTGTAACAACTGAATTACGGAATCTAAACAGATAGTTTTTATCAAACAAAACTAAATAGCCATAATGGTAAGGAAATCTGTAATTAATAATAAACATTTTTAAACAGAAAGTGTAGGCAAGGAAATATTATAGTTAAAGTAGACGTGAGAGAAGTAGATGGTGATGATAAGGGACACCCTTTCTTTAATTTTTTAATTACTCTGTGGCCCAGATTTAAATATTTCATCTGAATGTGTTTCTAATAGGCGTCTAGTTAATTCCACATTCGATAGCTTCAAATAATAAAAAAAAATTAATCTTATTCTATAATTTTATCTGAATAATATATTCAGAATAAGAAAATTCAGAATAGGTAAACTCTTTGAGAAGGTTTAATTCTTTATATTAAGCGTTTTTATACAATATATTGCAGGTTTTTATGAAGGATATTAATATTTTAACCAAACATCAGTTCAGTTCTAAAGCTGGTTACTCCAGAAATGATGCCACTTTAGGATTTTATACTCCTATCTTAATACCTATTGTTATTTTTTTAAATTATTTTCTCACTCAAGATCGTGATGTTGAAGCTCATAGTTTTCGAAGAAATTCCGTTTGTAATGGAGCAAATGTAGGTCCCATCGTCTATTTCAGTAACATTTCTCTTAGAAAAAGTGAATTCATCACCGGTTGAGTTAAGAGTGAATTCCTCTCCTTCGTAAATTCTACTCCATATCACCTAGAATAAGAGGTTTTCATTGAATGTTATTTCACAAAGGCATATTTCATAACTGACAACTAATATAGATAGATCATTTTGGAAAACAAATGACCCAAAAATCATTTTGCGATTGAAGTAAGATTTTTTCAATGACCATAGGTCATGTAGCCAATTGTGATTTTGGAAGAAGGCAACGTCAAAGATCTTGAGTAATATTTTCGAAGATCATCTATGATTATACATGGTATTACCGTCGATCAATCATAGGTGAGAAAATGGATTAGGCGAGTATAATCCCGTATAATAATACCGAATATTACCATAATATATCTGCCTTGAACAATCAAAATCTTCTGTGATGCCACCATAGATTTTTTTGAGTTGTGGGTGTTTTTCTTCACAAGGTTTATTAATTAATCTTTTACATGACGGACTCCATTAAATAATTACCTTTTCGTAGTTAGCAAGGCCTGTCACTTCACATTTCATATTTAGATCAAAACCTTCTGCGAATTGTAAGTCAACGTCCTGCTGCAAAAAGTCACCGTAAATTATGCTGTCTGAAAGAGAACAATAACATGAATTATCAGTTATTACTATAGTAAAGAAATTAGATTACATGCTCAAGGCATGTAATCTTGGGCCCAAGACGAATCGGCCCCAAGATAATTGAGCTGAGAAAAAATTGTGACAGCAGTCACAACTAGATTAGGTTCACTCAGTAGAGCACATACCTTCGAGGCCGCTTTGACCCGTTCTCTTCCAAAATCTGCATTGTCAATATTTTGATCTGGAATATGCAAGAACGTAACGATAATATACATGTCGAACGAAAAAAATATTTAGTGTTCAGTACTCAGTAGTAAATTAATCTAAACCTTGAGGCTAACTGTCAATGTCATGATATCCTTTATTGAAATTTGTAAAAGTTGCCTACCCTTTTCACAAAAAAATTGTTAGGAAAATCAATGTGTTTATGGAACACAACCAAATTAACTTAAATTTCCTATGGAATGAAAGCATAATAATTATTGCCATTACGCTGTACCACTTAAACTGACTAATTTTTTTTTTTTTTTTTTTTTTTTTTTTTTTCTAAATTAACCCCTGTGCTTTGATCAAACCTAGGTTAAGAACCACTGATGTACAGAAATACAATCTCAAAGAACTCAATTATTGTGAGTAGGTAAATATATACAAACATAGTTGGCACAAAACTAATATTTTTTTTAATACAAGATATAAATAAAAATTTATGTTTACACAAAATTCATTAAACCATAGCAGAGTACAACGAATATAGAAGTAAAACAGTTATATGTGGCACCCACTTTACCCCAAAAAAGATTCACCAGCTGGCGTGATGATGACGTCGGTAGCAGTGCATCAACAATTGGGCCCAAGGCAATTAGGACCTGACAATTTGGCTCAAGACAATTCGGTCCCAAGATAATTGAGCTAAGAAAAAATTATGACAGCAGTTACAACTAGATTATATGCACTCAGTAGAACGCATACCTTCGCTGCCGCTTTGATCCATTCTCTCCCAAAATCTAATAAACTGGTAACTGAAAAATGACCAGTCGTCCCACCAAGTTACATGCAATATAGTTCAATACGTTTTGAGTTATTTAGATATAAGTGACCTTGACCTTTGACCGGATCAGTCCCAAAATTCTACCAGATGGTTCCTTGTCATTGACCAATTGTACCATCAAATTTCAGACAATTTGGTTGAATACTTTTTGAGTTATTGATTTATAAATGGCCTTGACCTTGATGTTTGACTTTTGACCTGATCGCTCCCAAAATCTAACAAAATGGTTCCTGTATATTGACCAATCATCCCACTCAGTTTCATACAATATTGTTCAATACTTTTTGAGTTATAAATGACCATGACCTTGACCTTTGACCGGGTCGCTCCCAAAATTCTATAAGAAGGTCACTGAATTGTTTCACCAAATTTCAAGCAATTTGGTTTAACACTTATCAGTTAAGCGAATAACAAGATGATAAATAAATAAATAAATGCCTTCCAAAATATAACCTTTCCGCATTCTGCGAAGGTAATAAAGAAAGATTTACAGTATTGTAGAAATGGGGGTACGTAGAAACACCGGACAGGACCGAAACTGACCAGCACGGATCAAAAAGGACCGGAACGGAGGCAAATATATATGTTAGAGTACGGTTTGAATCCTTTTAAATGCTCAGGGAGGTTAAATATTGCCAAAAAATACTTGCATGAACACCGGAACGGACCAAAACGGACCGAGACCGAGTCAAATATAGATTTTAGAGTACTGTTTGCACCATTTTAATTGCTCATGGAGGTTATACATTGCAAAAGAATATTTGCATTAACATGTAAAGAGGTTAATCAAGAAAAAATCGTACTTATTACAATCAGAGTTACTTCAGATAATCGTATGCAAGATTCCGGGGTTTTAGAAAACACTTACTGATTGTCTTTCCCATTGTATGATACGTATACTCATAGTAAATAAATATAAAAGTATACTAAGTTTCAAATTCATTGACGGTGAACTTGATTCCTGTCTTCAGAAACGATGTAAGCAAATGACGTAGCACAAAATCAGATGAAGTAATGTCAAAATGAGAATTATATAGGTGCAGCAACTAAATATGTAGAATATGTCAATAAACAGTATAAGTTCGCTTATTGGCAAACTTGTAAAATGTAAGTTGGTACCTAGTGACCTATTGTACTTACAATGAAGCACATGATTGACCATAATCTAACATATAAGCTTGATTGCATATACTAAAAGGTTATTTTAAGCACAATTTGACGAATGAAATTTTCAATAAAATGTTTCTTACTGAATCAGATAAATGCAAATGTGTCTTAGATCCTTCAGACACCTTTACTCTTCTGGATAGTTTGAAGGCTATTAAGTTTAATATTATATGGAAATAGAGTGTAAAAAGTGATAAAAACAGAATTTTATTTAAGTTAATATCCATGAAAAGGCACATTTAACAGAATAATAGCACAATTCTTATCTGGAAATTACCTGTGTGACGTCACCAGTTTTAATCAATTTCACGTCCGTGTAGTATTTTCGGAGGTTCCAATCCTTTTACTTAGTATACTTTACTATTTATTTACTATGGGTATACTGGTTGTGACTGTCTATTCTTATCTGCCTATTCCTATCCGTTAATTCTAATCTGTCTATTCCTATGCTGTCTGTTCTTATCCGTTAATTCTTATCTGTCTATTCCTATCTGTCCATTCTTATCCGTTAATTCTTATCTGCTTATTCTTATCTGCCTATTCTTATCTGCCTATTCTTATCTGCCTATTCTTATCTGTCTATTCCTATCCATTAATTCTTATCTGTCTATAATTCCTATCCGTTAATAATTATGTCTATCCTCATCTGTTAATTCTTATCTGCAATATATATAAGGTAGTTTTGAATTATCAGACGTGCGGTTCCACATTTTTGTATACGTAAGAAAAACATCTAATAATTATTCTTTAATTCGTTGTTTTAACTATCATTATATGTATTTTGTGGAACTGTCCAATATCTCTGAACTTACCCTAGCGAGAAATTTATCTAGTAATAGGGAATGTCAATTAATCTAGTAATAGGGAATGTCCATTTATCTAGTAATAGGGAATGTCTAATAATCTAGTAATAGGGAATGTCAATTAATCTAGTAATAGGGAATGTCAATTAATCTAGTAATAGGGAATGTCAATTAATCTAGTAATAGGGAATGTCAATTAATCTAGTAATAGGGAATGTCAATTAATCTAGTAATAGGGAATGTCAATTAATCTAGTAATAGGGAATGTCAATTAATCTAGTAATAGGGAATGTCAATTATTCTAGTAATAGGGAATGTCAATTAATCTAGTAATAGGGAATGTCAATCAATCTAGTAATAGGGAATGTCCATTTATCTAGTAATAGGGAATGTCTAATAATCTAGTAATAGGGAATGTCAATTAATCTAGTAATAGGGAATGTCAATTTACCTAGTAATAGGGAATGTCAATTAATCTAGTAATAGGGAATGTCAATTAATCTAGTAATAGGGAATGTCAATTAATCTAGTAACAGGGAATGTCAATTAATCTAGTAATAGGGAATGTCAATTTAACTAGTAATTATATTTATCACTCATTTGCGAGAACACTGTCATAACTAAAAAGAAACTATTTTTCAGGAGAGACATTTTACATACATTTTAATGGTATATCGTTAGGACATTTAGCCTCTCTTGCGGTTAATTTTTAAGCTGCAATTATGAAACTTGTACCACAATAATCAGTATTTTAAGATTTATATTTCTATAATGATAACTCGAAAATAAATGTTTTCGTTTGGTAAGAAGCAAATTACTAACGGATAGGAATAGACAGATAAGAATTAATGGATAATAATAGACAGAAAAGAATAGACAGATAAGAATAGACAGATGAGAAAAGACAGATAAGAATAAACAGATAAGAATTAATGGATAAGAATGGACAGATAAGAATAAACAGAAAAGAATTAACGGATAGGAATAGACAGATAAGAATAGACGGATAAGAATTAACGGATAAGAATAGACAGATAGGAATAGAAAAATAAAAATTAATGGATAGGAATAGACAGATAAGAATAGACAGTCACAACCAGTATACGTATCATACAATGGGCAAGACTATCAGTAAGTTGTTTCTAAAACCCCGGAATCTTGTATACGAATATCTGAAATAACTCTGATTGTAATAAGTACGTTTTTTTGATTAAAACGTTGACCGCGATTGCTGATCCAGCATATTTGCTTTACTGGCGGTAGGTTTAAACATGTATTATATTAATTCCGATTATAGTTATAAATAAACATATTTTTCTTGATCTATATTTATTTTTGTTATTTGCCTTCTTGTCACAGTATACCATTCCTTAAAATTTCTAATATAAACTGATATAAATCTAGTTAAAGAAATTTAAATTTTCATGTGTGTACCATATATGTGCACATCGCCGGTTGGGAAAGTTCTCCGTGTACATATATGGTACACATTGCGGTCAACGTGTTAACCTCTTTATATGTTAATGCAAATATTCTTTTGCATTGTATATTATATAACTTCCATGACCATTTAAAATGGTGTAAACAGTAATCTAACATACATATTTGCTTCCGTTCCGGTCCGTTCCGGTCCGTTCCGGTCCGTTCCGGTGTTTCTACGCACCGTAGAAATGGTACTCAATTAAGTTGAATACAATAGACTCTGACGTATATTTAACTTGTACGTAATCCTATATTAAGGATCTTTTTCTTTGTTACCCATATCTTCTAATCTCAAGGGACTGGAAAAAAAATTTTAGAAAGGAAAGTGGCATCCTGAACAAAGTAATCTACCAACAGTTGGTGAAAACTCATAGTTGCAGAAAAGCTACTCCGTGAATTTTGTCACTTACCAATGAATGTGACGAAAAGGGACCAAAACCGGTGGCTGAACTCACGGATGGAAGAGGAAATTGAAGAAGTGATATTAAATGAAGCCTACGAGCCTACATAGCACAAAAATATAAAACATCAATGTTCAAAAGCATTTTTTTTGCGCTATGGTTGAAATGAAAATATACATTACATAATCCAAAATACAACACTTCGGGCACCATCAGTTACCAGCCCACTTCACAGAATGCTTCAGGGGAATACATAATAGTAAAAGGAATATTTAAAACACAATTTAGGTTAATTTTAGAAATAAATACACCATAACTAAACAAACAATTACCCAATACATGATCGTCAAATTTTTAAAAATCTAATATACGGGTTACATTTTTGATGAGTAAAATGGTAAGAAATAGACTCAAGATATATGGTAGATAGGAATTTTTATCATAGTCAGGTCAGTAACAACTGCTGAAATAGTTTTATTTTCTCGCAAAAATCATCTTTGCTCGCAAAAACAAAATTCTTGAGGCCCAATTATTGTCGTCGGCCCAATTATTGTCGTGGGCCCAATTGTTATGGGGCCCAATTGTCCTGGCCCCAATTGTCGTTCGATGATCGGTACCTACTCTGTAATCATTGCACTTATGAGCCAACAGCGGCAAACGTTGACAAAGTAAGGAACGTCAGTGCGATTATACAGTGATTAATGATTATATATGTTAGCCTAAGTACTGTCTCATCGGAGCGTCCAATCAACTTTATATTACTATGACTAAACTTAGCTTTATTAAAGTCATATTATATGGAAAAAGTTAATATATCATCAAAGAAGTTCATTATAATATGCCTCACTGTTTCTTCTGTAGTCAATGCAGTCAATGCATTTGCATGAAGTGGTGGTGTAAAAACATCTTCCATTGGCACCACAGCAGGGGAAAGCTCCTTCAGCATCACACTCCTTGCGCTCATTTCCATCGGGGATATTTTCGTAACGAGTGTTACACTTCATCTTAGAGTTCCACTTATGACCATCTCTTGACTCTAAAGAGAGAAACAACATCTTGATTATTGAAATTTGACAATATTAATATGTTAAAAGACTCAATATATATGTAAAGACTTAATATTAATAATCCCAACAAAGAAGCACACAATTAAGATCTAGCATTTAAAAAATGTGTGTTAATTTTTTTTTACTGATAATTCAATCAATCTTACATTGAAGTAAAATCCAAGAAAATATAGGATGTTTGATCTATAAACAGCTCAAAATATTATTGCTAGTTCATTAAAAGTTATTATCTTAAACAACGTTTGAAACGAATCACGCAAAAAGAAAAGTTCCGAGAGACAATTTACCCGTTGAACAAATTGCTATATTCATCAATTTTCCTGTGACAAATTTTCAGTTGGCAAATTTCTGTAAACAATTGTTTTGCAGACAAAAATTGCTGTCAAATAAAACCTGCAACAGTAATTGTTGTCCCTTAGGCTCATTTCCTAGTACTCAGGGTGACCTTGTAACAGCTTTACCTGCATAGTTACTTGTTCTTGTCCTCGTATCCTATTAAAACCAGATAGCCACATCTCTATAGACAAAATATATACTATATTCTATGCAACTACTGTTGGGGTAGTCAATGCGGTCATTATCTAAAAAAATTGAGTACATGCATTCTTGTTCAAATATTTTGTTACTCCAACTCTTGTATCTGATATCAATATGTTCTGAATAGGTATACAGTCATGTACTTGAATTAGAACATAAGATATGTAATGATTTTACATCAAAGAACCTCTATGATTTCAGAATATATTAAGATATATATCAAGTATATTGTATAAGTTATATAATTAAATTAATTTGTGTCTATCGTATTGAGGTGATGGATCAACCGCCAAATTTTTTTTTCATTTTTATGCATCGTAGAACAATGAAAATTAATATACATATAGAATATCAAATGGAATCTACTTTGTTCAAGGTAAAATCACTTTTCCTTCATAGAAAACAAGATACGGAACATGATTTTAAGAGTGCAAGAAATGTATCTCCTCCGTCAATTTTTGACCTACGGTGATGGTATAATTATCATTGAATTCAAATGAATTGGGCAATCAAATAGCTATTGAACGTTTGTTTCGTGCACGTTTCGTGCTCTAGGATTTAAAAAAAGTAAAGCCAAAAATAATTTTTATACTCAGCAATTTTGTACCATTGCGACGTCATAATTTTTGATTGAAGGCTATTTTGAAACAAGAGGCGCTATATATTTGTTGCCAAATCTTTCCGCATCCAACGACAAAAGTATTACTTTTCAGGAGAGGTAAATATACAACCTGAAGTTGTTAGATGTTTTTATTTCATTAGATTCAAAATTAGGATTTTGAGATGGGATTTTTACTATGAAAAAAAAAACAGATTATATGCATATTAAATTTGATAATTTTACGATGAATAATAAAGAAATAATAATCTTAATTTCTTATGCTGATTCCTTTTAAATACGGTTTTACTGAAGCTGAAATAACATTATTCTTCTCTATAATTATGTCATCTTTTTAAAACTCACCAATTACAGTGAGTGTGTAATTTGTAACTGTTATCTTCTCTCCTTCAGTCTGAACGCAAGTGTAGGTACCCTCATCTTCCTTCTGAATTTCATAGATCTCCAAATCATCAGCACGAATCCTGTGTAAAGTCTCACTGCCTTTGAACTTTATGGGTGTCTCTGTGGATTTACTATCTATATATTCGGTATCTCTTCCATTCACTTTTCTTGTCCATGAAAACTGGAGGAAAATCATTAACGAATTAGGATTAATCTACTGTAGATTCTTCACGGCTCTACTGTAATACTAAAAAAAATTCGAAACTTCAGTATAGAAAAATGTTTTTTTGAAAGATTCCAATTTAATTGAAATATCGATAGTTCTAAAATTTGAAATATATATATTTTTTTTAGATCATATTATGTACTTAACATTTTTTGACGATAAATTATAATATCAATTAAATTTGTGAGCAATTACTTTGATGATTGCTCACTTTAGAAAGTTAGGATTTTAATTAATTGTCGTAATACCTTATCATTTGGTCCGGGGCGATAAGAATGAAAGTCTCCTGTTGCTGAACATCTTAACTTCAGTGTATCATTCGTGAACACCCTGTAGTCTGTTGGGAAATTTTCTTGACCAGCTGCGATATGAAAATATAGTTAAAAAAATAATTAAAAGAAATTTATTTGTACTATTTGGGAAACGGTTTACATCGTGGATTCTTTTGCTGGTATTATTTTTATCTGGCTATTTCGACATTTCGTGAAGTTTGTAATTTTTTTGCTGAAAAAGTGCTTTAAGGTAGTGTCTTTCATGTATTAAATATATATGAATCTAGACAAGAACTTGCTCTAGAATCCCCCCTTAGAGGGAATATGAAACTTTTGCATTCTTATCATTTGTAGGATGGCAGGAAAACATGAAGTAAAACCATTCAATCGTTTTACAGTTTTTACGTTTCAAGCTCTCCTGTAAAATGTGAATTTTCAACCAAAAAATGAATAGAAATCAATGATTTTTCACGCTACAAGAAAAGAAATACAATTCTGGAATCCTGGAATAATTTTTAACAAAGTAAGTGAGAGATAGCTTCAATGTTTTCAATATTTTATTTTTATCACAGTTCAAAAACGAAAATTTACTGTTTCTTTGAAAGTCTTAGAAAGTCTCCAAAAATCGCTTATCTTTTTTTGTTCTGATATATATCCTCATAACTACGAATTAACGATTTGTTGTTTATAAAATCTTCAGTTACTCAAAAACGAATGCCTTAATCGAACTAGTCATATCCACAAAATGAATTTATTTTCAAAAGTTACAGTACAAATAACAAAGTTTTCTGAATTGAAAGACGACGTCCTCAAAAATAATAAATGGGTTTGTAACGGTGTATGTTTTTTAAGAGAAAAGTATTCCTTTCAATTTGTAACGATATCTGGATGACATTTATATATTTTTTACCTCTATAACTATAAGAGATAAAAAAAAGTTAATTCTGCAATAAATAACTTTAAATAAAAAAATCATAAAAAATGAAAGTCCTCCTATCATTTTCCCAATTTTAAGGTGAATATTTGTAACCACTATTGTAACAATTCTACATATTCTGATGTTTTTAAGGTTGCTAGAATAATTCCCATTGTTAAAGCCAGTATATCTGATAATGTTTCTAATTTTAGACCATTTTAATAGTATTCTTTCATCTTTTCTTTGCAACAGACCTCAATATGTAGATTAAGGTAAACATACATTAAATTTTAAACCCATTTTCACTTGTCTTTATAGGGGATCAATTTTAATATTATTTTTAATCAATATTTTTATACACGATATATGCCACCTATGTATTTTAAATGGAATTAGATGTACTTTAATATCTAAGTTTTAACACTGCAAATTCTTAATTGCAATATTTTTTAAATGAATTATCTCATTTTATAATTGAAAACAAAATATATCTAAATAAAAACAAAATATAGCAAAACTCTATAGCCTCATCTATTCATCAAGTGGTCAATTTAACCTTCATACATTAGAACAGAATTAGAAATAAATTCCCCTAATTTTAAATATATTGACCTCTATTTTTATTAGTTCCAATGACAGATTTTAATTTAAAAAAAAAGTTAAAAAACAGGATTGTAGGCATTTCTTTTTTTACCTTATCAATAATTAATCTAAAATCTTTATTATGATGTCAATCTTTAATTTTGCTTTGTTTAGGTATTATAAGATTTTGATTCTTTTAGGAACGAACACTGTACAATTTTGAAGCAACTGTTTAGTATGTTTTTAATTTCAATTTTGAATTGAATAAAAAAATAACTAATATAAAAACATGCATCTATTTTACGGTACGTAGAAGAGTGTCAAACACTACCATGCACTCACCTGTTTGTGCAGCGAGTAGAAATAGCGTGAAAGAAAACAGGAAAAATGTAGAAAACATTTCTACCCTCAATGCAATTATTTAATTCAAAAATCTTTTAATAATATTAGTTTATCTCTATCTGAAAAAGGTAATTAGTTAAAATTCATAAACTAGGGGAAAATAAGGCCAGGCTATAGGATATTAAATGGGATCTTCCTTAATATTCTTCTATGGCCCCACCTTAATTTGGTCTTATGGTGAATTAGGTATTTCAATAGGATGACAATTGCATGGAAAAGTAATGGAGAAGTCGCAGTACTCGGAAAGTGGGGGCTAATATAGGTTATGAGATTGTGTTATCTTTAGGTATTTTTGGTTTATTGATTTTGATATGTTAAAAAACACATTTCGAGAACTGCGAGTGTTTAAGTTCCGCATTGCTCTCTTAGATACATTATTGATCTGTTAAAGGGAAAAAGAATTGTTAATTAAACAAATTGAAATATTAATTATCAGTATATTAGTAAAATTATTATACAATTTTCATTCTCGTTTCCTTGTATAATAGACACACAAAGGCAATTATTTATATAATCTATTAATCATATATGCTATTATTTATATAAACTTCTTAATTGCAATATAAATAAATAATCACTATTATTCAAGTTACGAATGCATCAGTATATATATATTTTTATAATGAATAGAATTTAAGTTTACCATTGGAGATAAAAAAAAGATTAATAATAAATATACGTTCACAATTCTGAAGAATTGTGAATTGAAAATCACCACTCACTGCATCACCACTCACTACATCACCACTAACTGCATCACCACTCACTACATCACCACTAACTGCATCACCACTCACTACATCACCACTCACTACATCACCACTCACTACATCACCACTCACTACATCACCACTCACTACATCACCACTAACTGCATCACCACTCACTACATCACCACTCACTACATCACCACTAACTGCATCACCATTCACTACATCACCACTCACTACATCACCACTCACTACATCACCACTCACTACATCACCACTAACTGCATCACCACTCACTATATCACCACTCACTACATCACCACTAACTGCATCACCACTCACTACATCACCACTCACTACATCACCACTCACTGCATCACCACTCACTACATCACCACTAACTGCATCACCACTAACTGCATCACCACTCACTACATCACCACTCACTACATCACCACTAACTGCATCACCATTCACTACATCACCACTCACTACATCACCACTCACTACATCACCACTAACTGCATCACCACTCACTACATCACCACACTCTGCATCACCACTCACTACATCACCACTAACTGCATCACCACTCTCTACATCACTACTCACTACATTACCACTCACTACATCACCACTCACAACATCACCACTAACTGCATCACCATTCACTACATCACCACTCACTACATCACCACTCACTACATCACCACTAACTGCATCACCACTCACTACATCACCACTAACTGCATCACCACTCACTACATCACCACTCACTACATCACCACTCACTACATCACCACTCACTACATCACCACTCACTACATCACCACTCACTACATTACCACTCACTACATCACCACTCACTGCATCACCACTCACTGCATCACCACTAACTGCATCACCACTCACTACATCACCACTCACTACATCACCACTCACTACATCACCACTCACTGCATCACCACTCACTACATCACCACTAACTGCATCACCACTCACTACATCACCACTCACTACATTACCACTCACTACATCACCACTCACTACATCACCACTCACTACATCACCACTCACTACATCACCACTCACTACATCACCACTCACTACATCACCACTCACTGCATCACCACTCACTGCATCACCACTAACTGCATCACCACTCACTACATCACCACTCACTACATCACCACTCACTACATCACCACTCACTACATCACCACTCACTGCATCACCACTCACTACATCACCACTAACTGCATCACCACTCACTACATCACCACTAACTGCATCACCACTCACTACATCACCACTCACTGCATCACCACTCACTGCATCACCACTAACTGCATCACCACTCACTACATCACCACTAACTGCATCACCACTCACTACATCACCACTCACTACATTACCACTCACTACATCACCACTCACTACATCACCACTCACTACATCACCACTCACTACATCACCACTCACTGCATCACCACTCACTGCATCACCACTAACTGCATCACCACTCACTACATCACCACTAACTGCATCACCACTCACTACATCACCACTAACTGCATCACCATTCACTACATCACCACTCACTGCATCACCACTCACTGCATCACCACTAACTGCATCACCACTCACTACATAACCACTACTACATCACCACTCACTACATCACCACTAACTGCATCACCACTCACTACATCACCACTAACTGCATCACCACTCACTACATCACCACTCACTACATCACCACTCACTACATTACCACTAACTGCATCACCACTCACTACATCACCACTCACTGCATCACCACTCACTGCATCACCACTAACTGCATCACCACTCACTACATCACCACTAACTACATCACCACTCACTACATCACCACTAACTGCATCACCACTCACTACATCACCACTCACTGCATCACCACTCACTACATCATCACTAACTGCATCACCACTCACTACATCACCACTAACTGCATCACCACTCACTACATCACCACTCACTACATCACCACTCACTACATCACCACTCACTACATCACCACTCACTGCATCACCACTCACTACATCACCACTAACTGCATCACCACTCACTACATCACCACTAACTGCATCACCACTCACTACATCACCACTCACTGCATCACCACTCACTGCATCACCACTAACTGCATCACCACTAACTGCATCACCACTAACTGCATCACCACTCACTACATCACCACTCACTACATTACCACTCACTACATCACCACTCACTACATCACCACTCACTGCATCACCACTCACTGCATCACCACTAACTGCATCACCACTCACTACATCACCACTAACTACATCACCACTCACTACATCACCACTAACTGCATCACCACTCACTACATCACCACTAACTGCATCACCACTCACTACATCACCACTCGCTACATCACCACTCACTGCATCACCACTCACTGCATCACCACTCACTACATCACCACTCACTGCATCACCACTCACTGCATCACCACTAACTGCATCACCACTCACTACATCACCACTAACTACATCACCACTCACTACATCACCACTAACTGCATCACCACTCACTACATCACCACTCACTGCATCACCACTCACTGCATCACCACTAACTGCATCACCACTCACTACATCACCACTAACTGCATCACCACTCACTACATCACCACTCACTACATTACCACTCACTACATCACCACTCACTACATCACCACTCACTACATCACCACTCACTACATCACCACTCACTGCATCACCACTCACTGCATCACCACTAACTGCATCACCACTCACTACATCACCACTCACTACATCACCACTCACTACATCACCACTCACTACATTACCACTCACTACATCACCACTCTATACTCTAGTTGGCATCACAATGAAGTACACCACTCCTATCTGATTCTTTTTATATTATAGGCTATAGTATCTCTAACCTTGCCTGGTTAGGATAGTAACAAAAAATGTACGCTTTCAGTTGTTTGAATTTAAAATGGCACACTAACACTTTGGGTAAGTACAATTTAGTTCCCCATTTGATTGATTATTTGATCGGTTATTTGTTCGATAATTTTTTTTTCGAGAAATTTTTCATTCTAGTAATTGCTTTCGAGCATCTCTTGTCCGAACAAATATTTTCGAGCAATTTACCTAGAACCAATATAACTATGTACAGTCTGGTGCATTACTATGTACAATCTGGTGCATTACTATGTACAATCTGGTGCATTACTATGTACAATCTGGTGCATTACTATGTACAATCTGGTGCATTACTATGTACAATCTGGTGCATTACTATGTACAGTCTAGTGAATTACTATGTACAATCTGGTGCATTACTATGTACAATCTGGTGAATTACTATGTACAATCTGGTGAATTACTATGTACAATCTGGTGCATTACTATGTACAATCTGGTGCATTAATATGTACAATCTGGTGCATTACTATGTACAGTCTAGTGAATTACTATGTACAGTCTAGTGAATTACTATGTACAATCTGGTGCATTACTATGTACAGTCTAGTGAATTACTATGTACAATCTGGTGCATTACTATGTACAGTCTAGTGAATTACTATGTACAATCTGGTGCATTACTATGTACAGTCTAGTGAATTACTATGTACATTCTAGTGCATTACTATGTACAGTCTAGTGCATTACTATGTACAATCTGGTGCATTACTATGTACAGTCTAGTGAATTACTATGTACAATCTGGTGCATTACTATGTACACTTTACATTATGGTACACAAATTTTACAATGCGACTAGTTTTAGATATTTCAAGTATTTTTCTCTAAATTTTCGACCTACTTTTGGTATGGGAAAATATTGTCTCTGATTCAGATAAAAAATAAACTTCGAAACAACGAAAAAATTTTATTGAGAAGTGAAAACATGAAAGTTAATAACTTCTCAATGGTTAGTTATATATAATAGAGATATTATATTACGGTTTATGAGATTTCTTCCCTATAAGATTAAATTATAGTACATACAACTAAATTACTGAAGGTTACCAAACAAGTTATTAGATACTGTATGTATTAAATCTAAGCACCAAAATTGTTCATGTATAGTTGGTTTAATTAGTCGTTTGCTTATTTTCTATTGACAATGTACCATACAATGATTTTGTATGGTACATTAAAACTCCTTTATAGTGGATTCCTCTATAGTGAATAAGCTAAGATGTACCCCGTATAGTGAACGATTTTCTTTACTCTGCGATGAAAACCAGTTTTAAGTCTTCAATTTTTGAAAACTGAAGGCAATTTTATGTAATACTAAAGAAAATATGGAGTATGTATAATATAAACTTACTTAATCATATATAAGATTTCACAAGAGAGACATTATATATGTATGTCACTCTCACTTTGAAGGAAGAGGACATAGTAGAACCACTCGAATAATGTGAAATATAGTAATTATATACAGCTGAAACAGACAAAACAATATCAAAAACCGTAATGCCAATTTTACTGTATAAACAACTGAAATAGAAAAAGAATATTTTAGAGCGAAAAGTAAATTAATTTATCAATGAATGAATATCATAAATGTTATAATAATTAGAGGTTAATATTAGAAAGTATTTTCAATAATATTTTCACCAGCCGAATAAATAATTGGTTCAATCTCACCTTCGATCAGCGATAAAGTTGTTATGTATGAACATCTTTTGTTATGTATGAACATCTTTTGTTATGTATGAACAATAATCTAGAATAAGAATAACTATATATATTTCAATAGCTCTGAAATATTATTGTTTCTCTCTCAAAGGTACAGAATGATAGAAAATTATCCTAAGAGTCGGTAAAGATACCATCGTAAGACATTCAATGTTGTGTCCGGAAAACTGTCAGGCGGAAAATAACTGCTATGCGGAAAACTTTCAGGCGGAAAGCTGCCGAAGCGGAAAACTGCCAGGTAGAAAACTGCCAGTCATTTACTGGCAGTTTGATAAATCTAGTCAATAATAACATTTTAATTTATAAAAACAGTCATTCGCCCTTCTTTAAAGAGTTAAAGGGGATATTCATTTTCACTTAGTTTACAAAACAAAAATAATAGTTAAATCATTCATTTGTTTTTTTAATACATCATTATATAAATATTTAAAAATTTAATATAGAATTTAGAAACTAAACCCTTTTTTAGAAAATACTAAGAGAAGAAACAAAGATTAATTATATTAGGGACTATAGTACAATTTCATTGTTTACAGAACGTATCTTTATATTGTCAGTTCACTGCAGGTTTAGTGTCTATATAATTATTTCTTTTTGTGTTTATAATTTGAGAATTGAACATGTATTCAAACTTAATATTCGCTTGTATTCATTATAAAATAACTTTGAACGATGTTTGTGAAATATTTAGAATTTGCAACCCAACATCTATGATTATTAAACTGCTATTACCTACCTAATTCTCTAACAATTTCACTCGATTGAATTGGAGTGCATATTAATTAATAATACTTTTTACATATAAATGAATATTATAAAAATGAAGGTGTTGTGTAATTGAGATGAGGTATAAAATTGTAAATTTAATAAATATTGAATATATATATATATATATAAATTTATTAAACATTTTCTTAATTAATTGCATAATTTAATATTATATAATTGTGAGAATATCTAATTAGCTAGTAATCACAAATCAGTATACGGGGTTTTGAACGTTTGCTTTGGAACCGAAGACTATATTGCTGAAGTCAATAGGAAATCAAAAACAAGAAACTATATACGTAACTTATAAACAAGTTTTTAAAAATTTCCGTGACTTAGCAAATATGTTAAAAATAGTAATTATATTTTCTTTATGTGTACTTAAGTTTCGTTTACTGTGTGATTAATAAAGTAGCCTAATTTGTTGAAATTTTATTTTCCTTTGAATATTAAGTAATCCAATATCTACATGGTTATTACTGTAAAAATGAATGTCCCCTTAACTCCTTAACGAAGGGCGAACGGCTCTTTTTATAAATTCAAATGTCATTATGGACTAAGGCAGGGGTGGGCAAATGCAGCACTCAGAGCTATTTTGGCACTCAAAACGGCACCACTGCCCACCCGGGAAACGGTGCTTTATTTTCTTCCAAAGAAAATTAAGAATTTTTAGCCCTGACTGCTCTATAAATTAAAAGGAAAATATAGAAGTGCATGGTTAACTAATTGAAGAACAGTATATTTGTAATGAATGACCTTGATACTTTGATAGCAAATTTTATCCGTTAATAAGGTATTTTTTGTTTATTGTAACGATAGTGCCGGTGTTTAATTTATTTACCTCTGTCTCTTTTTATCTATATCAGGTAAATTTACATCTTTCATACGCTTGTCTAGGGACATTCAAACACTGTGGTAAATATTTATGCAATCATTTTTAATTCCCATTTTTAATAAGTTAGATAAGTAATTTATCCTGTGAATTTATGAGTTACTTATTATTACTTATACAAGATAGCTTATTTTTGTTTTTATTGTGATATTTTCACATGTAGAAATTTTTTTTATATATCATTTATTAATTCTTTTTAATGCAAATGATAAATCTACTACCAATATTTATGCGCAAAATATGTACCGTTGTACATGTACGTACTTCAATTAAATATACCACCTCATTATATAATTACTCAGTATCCCAGCAATTTAGAAAACGAAAAGAAAATTGGCACTGAGATTCCATCTTTCGGCACTGAAAAACACAATGTGTGCCCACCCCTGGACTAAGGTCATTAAATTGCCAATAAGTGACTAGCAGTTTTCCGCCTGACAGTTTTCCGTGTACCTTCAATTTGTACCCGTAAGATTATTATTTAATATAGGGCCATGGTATATTATGTGCTATTTGTAGTACAATTCGAAAATAAGCCGAAAACTGATGAGATGTCTATGGTCCTCAGTTAGATCGGCTATAGACTTTGAAATGCTAACAACCAGATAGTGCTAGTGCAACCCATTATGGTATCCGGAAAAAATCCCACAGGAAAACAAAAATCCCTCGGCAAAAGAATCCTCCGCGGAAATGACCCTGTAGCATTCATCAATTTATATTAATAATTCATTTTAAAGAACAATTTTCTAATAACCTCATTTGAATACTAGACCGGTTTCATACTAATATTTTGTCATAATTAGTTCCACTAATATGTTCCAATAATACGCAAAACTGCCCAATAATTATGCTAGCTAACTCTACATTCATTCAATTGTATATTAGATCTGATACATTGTGCCGTGATTGAGCCCTTAGTGATAAACATTTTATCTTCTAATGGTAAGTTGATTAGCATAGCATTCATAATATACTTCGTGTTATATATAATAGGGTGGAGCGTTTTTTCAACTTTTTAGAGTTGGGTTTCACGTTAGGGGGGGGGGGGAAGTTGTGGAACTGCATAAAAACGATGTGTACAAACTTTCAGACCCCTAGGTCGATTCCTTGATGGTTCGAGGGTCTTTTGAAAATACGAAAAATGTATTGTTCTTAAAAGTCAAGATAGATTAATATCGTAATATTAACCCATTGAGAATATCCGACCAAAATTTCAAATCTCTATCTTATTATCTTCATTGTTCGTAGCCCATTTGAATATCATAAGGATAAGGATTTATTTGTGAAAACATGAAAACATAACCACCAAGCCCTTCTACAATTACCTCTAACAAGAGGACATTTCAGGGCCTCGAACAATGAAGTTACTTCTAAATTTAATTTTTTTCTAATCAATTACTAACTAGGCATTGGTTAAATTGTATTTCCATTATTTTATTCCTTAATTGTTATTCATAAGAACTACAATTTAGCAGTTAGCTAGCACTAGTTTAAAATCCTAGGTAGTATATCTTTAAGACTGATTTTTATCTATGTATTCAACTTTGAGGTTCAATCGCCATTTTCGCTTTTCTTTTACACAAAACCCTTATAAAATGACTTTAAACTTCTTGATATTAACAATAACATGCAAATACGAGGAATTATGAGCTGCTCGGTCACAAACAAGAAATGTGTTGCTTTGGTGACATCATATTTTTGCATCGTCGATATACTCGTTACTATACCCGTTATATTCCTGTACCCTGAATTAGTATTATTAAACATTAATTAACATTAGTTTTACATTAGGCATAGGAGATGCGCCTTAGCTGTCTTTCTAGCATTGGCTCATCTGAGGGATCCAGTGTTTGTCTAGGTAAATTGAATTTACAGAGGGTATGTGTTCTCATTTTATTGAAATAAAAATTTACCTTTTAAATAAAAATCTCAAGCAATACTTTCAAAGATGATGGGATCAGAAGGATGTTGGTGAATGTGTCTTCAGCTTTCTAGGTACAAAATAAATTGAATATAGGGAGTAATTTGTCGCTATGAATATTTTTCATCTTTTTATTAGTCTCCAAGTGTTCATATCAATTAATTGAACAATATTTATTTTAGTTGTTCAAATATTCCCAAAGATGAAAATTACAAATTAGTTATCAGACGCGTATGTATATGAAACGAGTCACTACCTTCATAAACTGAAGTAAATCAAGCAGCAATCACAGGATTTCGCAAAAAAAAACACAAAATAGTTGAGCACAGCTGCATCACTCATATGCATCTATAGTGAGAAACCCAACTGGTACAAAAGTATTGTGAGATAAATTGCAAGATCATTTTTAGGCGCACTATAATATTGTGAGATAATTTTCCTGATTTGCCTCTATATTCAATTGAATTATTTTAACGGGAATTGCTAGATAGGTACCTGTAATATTCTAATGATTTCTTATTATTTGTTTAGACTGTTTTGTTTAGGTGGTATCCAATCTGCAAACCTTTGTGCTAAAAGAGCTCCTTTTTCCTTATGTTTACTTTTATAACTACCAAGAAATTGAATATACTTTACTACTAACTTGAGGATTATCATAATGGCGACAAGGATTCAAAAGGAACAACGCACAAGAATGAACAATACTGGAAATATTTCACTTCCGCAAATAGAAAAATTTGTAGTTTCTGATGAGAAATCCGCTGCTCCTAGATGGAAGAGGTACATTGATCAATTCAAATTGATGATCACTGCGTATAAGATATCTGATGACGACCAAAAACAAGCTGTACTACTACATAGTGCAATAGAAGAGGTTCTTGATATTTATCGAACCGTAGTGGAAGATGAGGAACAGAAAACCTTCAATGAGACTGTTCAAATTCTTACCAATTACTTCGTGCCAAAGGTGAATAAAGAATATGAAATTAATGTGTTTCGAAAGTCAATTTCAAAGAGAGAGTGAATCAGTTGACACATACTGTACCAGGCTAAATAAGCTCGCTGTTAACTGCGATTTAAATGATGTAACAAGAGAAATTAAAACTCAAATAGTTCAAACGTGCAACTCAAAACAGCTACGCCGGAAAGCGCTGCAAAAAGATATGCATCTACATCAGCTTTTAGAACTTGCAAGGTCTCTGGAGGCTACTGACAAGCAAGCCCTTGACAAAGTCAACAAAGTCTAGAAATGTGATCGTCACTGTTTCTGATAGTGAGAAGAAATGTTTCAGATGTGGAGGTAAATTTCCCATAATTCTGCTTGTCCAGCACCTAATAGGAAGTGTACTAGTTGTGGATAGACGATACACTTTGCCAAAGTCTGCAAAACTAAAAACAAACTAGTGAATTCGGTTCAACGAGAAGTAATTACTGATGAAAAGGAAGAAATTGTAGTACTCATAATGGGTGTCTAAGGATAAAATATAAATCATGGCTAACCCTTTATCAAGATAGGAATTTATGGAAAAATATATGAGTTTTTAGTTGACACTGTAGCATCTGTAAATATCATGAGCTATGGCCAGTAGAAGATGATTAATGAACTACAAATTGACAATACTTCAGTCAAGGTTTAAGCCTTTTCAAAACAAAACTACTATTGATTTACCAGGCTCAATTGAATGTTATGTGTCTCAAAATGGAAAATCTTTACTAACTACTTTCTACGTTACTTCAAATGGATCAAACAACATCTCTTTTGAGCTACGAAACTGCTATCAACTTATGAATCATAAATATCATTCATAAGGCTTCAGAACATGGTCCTTAAATATAAATATAAGCAGTTATTTGAAGGAATTGGAAAGTTCAAAGGTAACCAATTGAAGCTCCATATTTATCTAAGTGTAAAACCAGTTCTTCAACCACATAGAAAAATTCCTTTTGATATCAGACGAGCGGTTGAAAACAAAATAAAAGAACTTGAAGAGGCAGATATTATTGTGGTGGTTCCCAAACAGTAGGATTCTTCCTCAATACGAATGTGTATTGATATGAGGTAGGCAAATAAAGCAATTATGAGGGAAAGACACATTACTCCAACTCTCGATGATATTTTTTGTGACCTTAATGAAGCAAAGGTATTCTCAAACTTGGATCTCAATTAAGGTTACCATCAAATTAAGCTTCATCCAGACAGCAGATAATCACTACATTCAGCACCCATTTGGGATTGAGAAGATTTAAACGACTGAATTTTGGAATTAGTTCAGCTGCTGAAATGTTCCAAAATATCATACGAGAAAAAAAGTAATCACCGTTGACGGAATAATTAATGTTAGTGATGATATATTAATATATGGAAAGGATGTTGAAGAACATGATTCAAGACTCGATACAGAAATGACAAAACTCTTCGAAAATGGATTCACATTGAACAAAGAAAAGTCTAAATTTCGAAAAACCAAAATTGATTTCCTTGGATATGTCTTTACAGAAAATGGAATGTCTCCAGATCCCGCTAAAGTAGACGCAATCAAGTCTCTTTTAAGACCTAAAAATGTTTAAGACTTAAGAAGGTTTTTAGGAATGGTGACATATTGTGGAATGTTTGTAAAAGAGATTTAGCATCGTAACTTAATTCAATCCGACACTAAATGGAATTGGAATGCAGACCATGAAGCTGCTTCCAGAAAAATTAAATCTACGCTGTCAACTAAAACCCTTCTCAATTATTTTTATAATAATAAAAAGACTTCCCTCATTGTTGACGCAAGTCCTGTTGGTCTTGGAGCATTACTCGTACAGAAGGAATAAGACAGTCAATAATAAAAAATCATTAATAATGCAAGTAGTTGTCCCACACCAGTTGAGCAAATATATTCACTAACTGAAAGAGAGGCTTTGGCAATATACTTTGGAATAAGAAGATTCCACATGTATTTGCTTGGTTAGAATTTGATGAGATCACTGACCACAAACCATTGGAACTTCTATTCAATAATGCGCGATCTGAACCACCAATGAGAATTGAAAGGTGGGTTCTCACCCTGTAACAGTACAATTGATAACTACCAAGAAATGAATTATATTTTACTTCTAACTTGAGGATTATTTTAGGTACCTATTTTAAATTTGGTTTTCATTTTTTTAGTCAATTTCACATCTATATCCATAATACGGGTCTACGGACATTTCGTCCACGGACAATTTTTCCAGTGACAACGTACATTTCGTCCAATGAATATTTCGTCCACGGACTATTTTTCCAGTGGCCACGTACATTTCGTCCAACGGACATTTCGTTCATGGACATTTCGTCTACGGACATTTCGTCTACAAATTGCTTTATTTTGTATTTTAAAGTTTATATCGGTAATATTTCATATTATTTTTCACTATAACATTAATAGCTAAGTGTAAATTAAATATTATTATAGTGATTTAAGCGAAATAATTTCATATTAACACATAAAAATGTTTATTCATCGATTACAATTATAAAATTAGATATGCTGAACGAGTTCGTATATCTTACGATGAATAGAAGTTGCAAAAAAAGAAAATGCTTCACACAAAATTAGTTCCAATTTCCATAGTTTTATAGGTCCAGTGAGCTATCAACTCTCTGGAACAATATCACCTGCTTATCTAAAATGATTTGACAAAATATATTTTGGACTGCTTTTTTGGACGGAACAGTTTTACTTTTGAGAAAATAAAAATTTTCCAGTGAAATCTTAGGGAACAGTTCCTAGTTTATTTTTAAACAATAGATTTTCTTTAGTGGAACTATCTTCAGTGGAATTTTCCTCAGTGAAATTTCCTCAGTGGAACTTTCCGCAGTAGAATTTTCCTAGTGGAACTTTTAGCAGTGGAATTTTACTCAGTTTAATCTTCCGCCCACTAACTGAACTAGTTGGTGGATTCAAATATAATTGTTGTCTGCAGTTTAAAACACTCTGTAATAATAATAATAATATTAAAGTTACTGTTTCCTGTGTAAAATGACAAATATTTAACCTTTAAAGGTCCTCTCCAGGCTCCGAGAAAAAAATGAGTTTATTACATAATATTATAGAACTAAGTTCTACGATCATTATTCCGCAAACCGCATACAATTCGGTTCAGTATATATTTTATTATTTGCTTTTAAAGTTATTTAATACTCCGTGAGCAACAATCAAGCGAATCTCCAACCTGACGCTGAGAAAGAAGATTGTACACTCTTTGTTTTGATTTCAAATTTAGATTTTTAAACAATCAATGCGTTTTTTGGCCTTCTTTTAAGATATTAATTGTTTCTAAAAGTATATAAACGTTTCTATAATAAGTTTATCCAAATTTAAACCTTCAAACGAATAATAAATAGATTCATTGAACCAAATACCTAGTTGACAATCAAAACAAATGGTGTACATTCTTTTTCTTCAGACTGAAATTAGAAAGTCGGAAGTAGAATAGGTTTTGTAGAGTTTTGATTATAAAAATCTTTAAAAGCATATAAAATTGAAAATATGCTATCAAATTTTATGGGGTTTGCAGTAAAATGATAAGAAACATTAACCTCGTTGATTTAAGCAATAAAAACATTTGCTTGGAGGGGACCTTTAAATCTAGGAACAACCGATCAATTTCCTGCTGTGATGAACTGTCTTAAAATTTCCCTTTTGATAATCAATTTGAGGCAGAAGGTTCTTAAATTTTATATCTCGATTACTTACTGCATTTCTTATCTCTCAACAAATTCTTAGAAGATATGAGAGACTCTATCGCATCAGTCGGATTCGTATTCATATGGTCCACACACGCTTCAATTGTGTCACGAAAAATTACATCAATATTGAAGAAAACAGTAAATTACACCTCGGAGGCGACATACTACATCTCCACACGGAATTTTTCAAATAGCTCACGTTTAACACGTCGCACACATTCAATTGAAATAAGTAGTAGTTCCAACAATTATCAACATGTTTAAACGAGTTGTTTGAACCATCCCAATGCCCGAATGCTCCCGGTCCTCCCCTAACCCTATAATCTTTTCCTTAATTGTTTAGAGGAAGGTCGTAAGGTTTCTCTTGCTACCAAAATCAATCGGCAGGTGGCCCAATTTTTAGAGACTGACTTGGGCTACTTGGGCCCAAGATCATGTCGAGGTTGACGGGGCCAAGTTCGTGAAAGAACTGGCAAGCCATATTGAAATCAACTTGGTACTAGGTGGTTTCCATGTGACATATGACACTACCACATTGGTACTGTGTGGTCATTTACAAACTGGGCCCACATGGTGACAGCATGGGTGGATAATGTTGAAACCATCATGGCCCAAGATGATGCCGAGAATGATGGGGCCCGGGTCGTAAAAGCACTGACAATCAATATTGAAATTACTTTGGTACTAAGTGGTTTCCATGTGCTATATATGGCACTACCACATTGGACCCCCCTTGGCACAATATATAAATCACAGGGTTCAATAAATTACTTTTGAAGCCTTGAATATATTAATAATAGAGCATTGTTATCAATAAAATGAATATCATAATGA
Source organism: Caprella mutica (assembly GCA_947561585.1). Lineage (NCBI taxonomy): Eukaryota > Metazoa > Arthropoda > Malacostraca > Amphipoda > Caprellidae > Caprella > Caprella mutica. The sequence continues at coordinate 27,162 of CANNZV010003074.1, forward strand.
TTAAGAAAATGAAAAATCATCTTCTAGTTTTTCATTTATTTATTCGTAGATCGTTACAACGAAAGAGTAGAACGAACTTAAAAAACTTATCCATTTAAAAGGTGATTCAACAGTAACATTTAAGTGATTAAACAATACATCTAGCTTTATCTCACCATTTTAAACTTTAGAATAGGCCGCAGAGTGCAGTTTTGAAGAACTTCCTTATCCAGGGAATTAAAAAAACACTAATACCTCCTCCAACGAAAGCACTGACAAACTACCTGAATTTTTAAATTTCACTATGGTATGTATAAACGAAAATACAAAGCTGGCACATACCGGAAACAAATATGTTCACTTGTTCAGTTTAGGATTGCATATTATCCTCTATTCGTAATTTATCATATAAATATTTTGAAAATGTATTAAGTTTGTCACAATTAGCTAACAGTAGCTAATTAAAAAAATAGCCAAGCTTCATAGAAACTAGCATCTGGCAACCACGCTATAAAATCACTCAGTACCACTCACCCTTCGCCATCATTTTACACATCATATAGCTTATTTACCTATACTTTATATTAAAATTGTGTTATATTATAACTATGAATTTTAATCCTTGAAACTAAAACTTTAACTCTTTATCGTTCCTGTGATCATCTTCGTCTAGTCACTAAAATTAAGTATTAAAAAACTGGTTTTGCTGAACGAATAATAATTTAATATTAATTTGAAGACATTTTATAAATTGCGAATGATTGAATCCTCCTTATTCAAGGAAATAATCTTTCCAATATGTTAATCAAGCTTCCACCATATAATGTTGATACGCTATATAGTAATCAGGTTGGGCCAATATGACAATTCAATGGGATAGATTAGCAACATTGAACCAACCTTCTCCCAAGGTAACATTCCACCAGAATGGAAAACCACAGCAACCCCATGTAATTTCTAGGTTAATTTTCAGTCTGCCATCTCTTGCCCATCTAACCATCTAGTGCCCATGTTGGTACAATGTGTCCTGGTTGCTTGGGCTTAGACAAGATATTGTTTGTATTTTGAATTTATTTTAACAAAATAATTTCCTATCAATTATATATCCCAGCTCAATCATACTTAAAGAATCTGTTTTGTTTTGGTTACCAGAAAGCAAAGATCTTTCATATGGTTCCTTGTCACTTGAATTTTAATGATCATCGAACTAATTTCTACCAGTTTAATGAGAATTTGATTATTCAGTAGAGCTAGGACTATAGTGAATGTATACTGTATAGTCCTGAGTAAGATAATTATCCCATATAGTGAACAAATTTTCTTTAGTCTGCCATAAAATTTCCATTAGGCAGACTAAAGAAAATTTGTTCACTACACGGGGTATTTCTCTTACTTAGGACTCTACCTTCATTATAGAGGAGTTCTACTGTACCTCAAAAGTTTCATGGAAATGAATCCTAGTCTCTTTACTCCTCCATGCAGATCTCGCAGTACTCAAACCAGCACATCGGTAGCGTCAGAGCCATTGAAAGGACACTATCCAAATAGAAATAGGAGCAAATCACATCGAACTGAGTTGCTGATTGAAGGTTGCGGTTTGTGCGCTGAGAGAACCATAATAGAAGAGGCATCGAGGAAGCTAAAACTACTGAAAACCAGATCGTCTTCTACTTCATGTGAACAAGATTCCTTTTCAAGATGCAGCAGCGTGGTGGATCATCGGGAAAGAGAGCTACATGGATTGCTACCTGATTCAAATTATATAATATTACCCACCAATAAAAAGGCCCATAGAAATAGATTTCAAACTCTTTCCCTTTCGAACAATGTCTTGGAAACATATAGGTCGAAATTGCACATGACGCACTCGGTTCCAATATCAAAAAATATTTACATGCCTTCGAAGTCCAGAAATGACCAAGTGAGCAACTCTCACAGTTCTTTGATCAAAAAAGTGTTTCCGTCTTTCAAGGATAAGAACAGTAAAAGTTTGGATACTTTGTTCGGTGTGAAGAAAAGCAAAGAAGATGTTACGAAGCTAGTGGAGGATAGCAGTAAATCTCAAGATATATTATCCGACATTAAAGATGCAACGGAAATCGTAACCATCGAAGACGATTCAGACGACAACGAAAATGAAGATACGGATGAAGACTTGAATGAAATAATCATTCCTGGTGATCGCCACAAAACATTTTCTTAATTCATTTATTAAGTAATAACTAATCAGAAGTTCCGTGTCAAAATCATACTTCCCTACATACAGTGTTTATTTTTTCTTTTGCAAGACTTTGAGCCCCCACTAGGAATATTTGAAATAAGAATTTAGAGGAAACAAATATATTTTCTTGAAGATAAGGCTTGGTACTTGCATTTCATGGTATGAAAACTTATTTGAAACTCATTCAAAATACTTCTAAAGGCTATAGACAGAAGGTGTTGGAGAATGGCCGCCGGAATCCTGTAGTCAAAGTCTTGCGCGCTTCGAGTCTTCTTCACCTTCTCAATTGTTACTGCGTCATAATTTGCACCAAACAGCTACACAAACTAAATTCAGATCAAGTGTAGTTTAAGGACCCCAGCTCAATCTGGGGTCCATAAACTACACTTGGGTCCTTCAACTACACTTGGGGTATAGGTTGAATTTTTGGGGTCCTTAAAGTATCCCTATTTTCTTATAATGATTTTATTTCATTGTAATGATTATTATATATTCATATGTTAGTTACGATTTCCTTATATTGGGTAACATTTTTTTAATTATTTCTCAATATTTCTATCATTTTAACTAGATAGTTGTCTTTGCTTCATCCATTCAATGACCAGTAGTGGATCTGGATCTTCACCAAGTAGAGGTAGAATTTCTGTTTGGAATGTTGCTCTGTCCATTTTTTTTTTGTTGCTTTGAACACCGTAGTTGAAGAATTATTTTGATTTGATTGCAGTCAAGACATGCAGAACGCCGTAGCATAGATACATTCCAAAATACACTGGGGTCCTTAAACTACACTTGGGTTAATTCTGGGGTCCTTAAACTACACTTGGGTTAACTCTGGGGTCCTTAAACTACACTTGGGGTATAGTTTGAAAATTTGGGGTCCTTAAACTACACTTGGGGTATAGTTTGAAAATTTGGGGTCCTTAAACTACACTTGATCCCTAAATTCTATCATACCATGAATGGATTGAGGTTTTTCCGAATACAAAATATTTAGTGTTGTAGCCCAGAAATGGAAATCAAGTGGATTGAGTTCTTACTGAGTGCAGGCCAGAAGATCTGTGTCTCTTCTGGTAACTCGTCCTTGAAATTTTTCTTCAAGAACTGCTTAGCCACTCTTGTACATTGAGATGGAGCACGACCTTGCATCCACCAGAGTCTGCGTCATGTAGCAGTGGCTCAAAAAAGTTTGCCACAGTTTTTTTTCCAGCAAAGCCATGTTATAGGAACCATTAACAGTCACAAGGGCCGTCGTTATCGATGAATGCTTGGACAATAGAATTTTACATCCACAATAGGAACAATTATCATTACTATTTATAATTTCTATAGTCTCATTCGACAATATCATGTGGATTCTCATCTGCAAATTATGACGCAGAAATAATTAAGAGGGTGAAGAGCGTCTCGAAGCGCGCAAGACTTTTACTACATGATTCTGGCGACCATTTTCATCGCATTTTGTAGATAGCCTTTAGAAGTGTTTTCAATGAGTTTCAAATAAGTTTGTAATAAATTCAATGTAAGTACCAAGCATTATCTTCAAGAAAATATATTTGTTTCTTCTAAATTCTTATGTCAAATATTCCTAGTGGGGGCTCAAAATCTTGCAAAAAGAAAAAAACACACTGTATTTCTAGGAATCTAGACCAAGAGTTATTACAGAGAGTATTATTCATATTATAAAACATATGTGTTAAGTCGGACAATGTGGTGACTATAGAAATTGCTTTATTGTGCTGTCGAATAAATAATCAACATCGATATACAGTTTTAATATCTTGAAGTCAAATGGTGTTAGACTAGTAATATGACGTGAATCTTTAATTGATTACTGTTAGACGTTTATACTTTTGACGTTAAATAAGAGATTACTGCACTGTAATGAGTCAACTCGGTACCATATTTTTATAACTGTGATAAGACTAAAACTATATTACTGACAAAACTATATTTAAATGACACGGTACACTAAAAAGATTTCTTCACATCGAAAATTGCAATCGTTGACTGTGTCATATCTCATATCGGATAATGACTCTATACCCTAGCAAGTCTTATCAAGATTGCAGCAGTAATCTGGTCTAAAAGATACAGTTACTCTAATCGTTTAGGCAGAACGTTTAATAAATTCGTTGCTTTTATGTGTTAAATATTAAATTATTAGGTATTCGAACTTTATATTGTAATTATCATTGTTAGCGTAATTCTGAATTATATAGTTCATATAAATATAATTTTTTATACATAGAATAAGTTTGTGTCATTAAATTCTCATTGTTGTATGTGTTATAAACTTAAATTTAACTTGGAATTTATGAAAGAAAAGTTAATTTGTATAATCAGCCGTAAAATATGTACTTTTCATAAATATAATTTCAATTAAAAATAAAGTACAATTTCAATTATTTTCCTTAATGGACACAGATATTAAATTAGTATGTATTAGACGCATTCAATTCAACGTTAAATAATAAATTAGAAGAGATTGGGAGTGGCTATATATGAAATGTTATTTTTTATTTAATTAGTGGTTTAACGTCTGCTTTGGAACCAAAGGCCATATCGCTGACGTCAAAAGCCAAGTACAAGGGACTGGAAGAAGCAGTCAGAAAGGAAAGTGGCTCCATGAACAAAGTCATCTACCTCAGACTGTGACAATGTTCATGGATACACTTTTTCGTGGGTCACCCAGTATAATTTAAAAATACAACTGGCTATTCATGATTTATTATCTTTAAAAGTAAGGATATAAATAAAAAGGGAGCAGAGATCACCATCTGTCCCTTCCCCTTATTCTCCTTGCCAGGCGAATGTCCTTGCGGAAGAGAGTGACTCTCTTGGCGTGCAGGGCAATGAGGTTGGCGTACTCCATCAGCAGAATGAGGTAACCTTCTGCTGCTTCCTGGAGTGCTTCTAGCGCTAACCTCTGTATTCTGAAAATTACAGAGAATGATCATATACTTTTCAATATGAAACACAATTGGTGAGCACAGTGAGGGAAAGTTACAAGTTATTGGTGAGAGAATCGGAAGTTACATTTAATGTCGTTAAAGAAAAAATGGTAGCTATAATTTGTATTTAGTTTTTTTTAGTTGGTATCCATGATACCCTTAAGATACCTACCAAACAAAAATAAGATAAGTATAATATATAGTTTTTTCTTGTATGACAGAAAATGCAGAACCAACCGATAATTCGTAGCTTACCCTATGAGAATTTAATTAAATCCATAACATTACTACTAACCATCTTGCTAAGACAAAAGTGAAGTGCGAGACTAAATGCAGAGTATCAACTCATTGTAGCAGCTGCAGATCAGGTCCTACACTGACCAGTAAATACTCTTTACAACAAAAGGAAATTAATTGATGCTAGAGGACGAATAAAAAGGACAATTATTATTTTCACTATCAGTTTTACTATAAATATGCAAATCCAATAAACGTCCTTATCCTAATAAACAAAAAATATTCGATCTAGCTAATTTCTATAAAAAGAAAGTAGCTATTACTACTTTTTCGACATAATTCTGTAGAAAATTGAAGCAATGAAGTCTTAGATAATTCACTGTTGGCCAACGAATAATGTACCCACCTGAAATTTCTTCCGCCCAAGTATTAACGAATAATCTACCCACCTGAAATTTCTTTCGCCCAAGTATTAACGAATAATGTACCCACCTGAAATTTCTTTCGCCCAAGTATTAACGAATAATGTACCCACCTGAAATTTCTTTCGCCCAAGTATTAACGAATAATGTACCCACCTGAAATTTCTTTCGCCCAAGTATTAACGAATAATGTACCCACCTGAAATTTCTTCCGCCCAAGTATTAACAAATAATGTACCCACCTGAAATTTCTTCCGCCCAAGTCACACATGACTTCATAGATGAGTCTTCCAAAAGCAGCCCGAGGTATGAGAGTGTGGTATGTGTTTTGCATGCAGCGGATCTCTTTGAGAGCCTTTTCACCAGGACGGAACCTCCTCTAGAGAGAAGAGGTTTGAAATTATGATTAGTGAAAATATGAACTAATAGCTAAACAGTCTATTCTTCACACACATTTTATGAATTGAAAGTAGCTAAGTCTTTGAAGAAAGTATAGCTAATTGCTAATATTTCAGGAATACTGTAACGAAATATTTAAAATTGCTTGCAATAAACCTTCACCCAGTCTTCTCATCTTGAAAGAGATTAGGAAGAAATTCCTTTAGTAAGTTTTGTTAAAACAAACATTAACATATGCTTTATAACATAAAAAACACATCCTACTTTTCTTATTGTCTTCAAATCTTTAGGGATGACAGTGTTTGCCTTGGTAAAAGATTTTGCCTTGGCAACAGAGTTTTCCTTGGCAACAGGTTTTGTCTTGGCAACAGGGTTTGCCTTGGCAAAAGATTTTTCCTTGGCAACAGGTTTCGTCCGGGCAACAGGTTTCAATTTTGAGGTTGACAATGATAAGGAGCGTGAAACTCGGCTGCTGTTTTTATCAGGCGAAATTGTCTGATTAGCTCTAGCTCTCTCAGTTCTGCAATTACATAAAATTAAGTTAAATAAAAAAGAATGATGCAATTTAGACTAAACTAGACAAGTTCTACACTTCTGATTAATCAACCACTTGTAAAGCTTTAATAGTGTCAGAAAACCAAACATTTATAATAGTTCAGACATTATAATCATCATTAAAGATTGATCATTATATACTGAAACGTAACCAAATCATTTTTTGTGGCAGTTACAATAGCTAACTCAAAGCCCAAGTTACACAAAATTTGAAAAGAGAGGAGTTAACTTAGAAAGATGTGGGAAAGAGCACATTGGGTATGAACTTTGAGTGAAAACTGAAACATTGATATATTCTACTTGAAATCATTCCAAGTCCTGGCATCCAGATCATTAAGTCTATATTTGAATTATTTAACTCAAATAATACAAATGCATAACTTAATTCTTTAAACTTTTTCAATTAAATCTAAAATCAAATGAATCAGTGGAGCACTGATGAAGGTAAAGGAAAGTAGGATATTCCTTTAACTTAATAAAGCAAAAAGTCAACCTTAAAATAAGAAGTCACAGTAAAACTCTTTCATTAAAATATAATATAGCTAAAGTGAATCTATGCAGCTCTCACGAAGTTATAATAACCATAATTTTTTAAACAGATGAAGTAAAAATTATGTAAAGCTTTTGCTTGTATTTTCTTTACAGGAAAGCAAATAAGGTTAGGTAATTTAACAAATATTTTCTGGTATTTCTTTTAAAGCCTAGGTGAATAAATCACCCTTTGTTATTTCATTACTTTTTGGCATCACTATGTTGTCTAGGAGTGAGAAAATTTTTCCCAGTAATTCCACCATGTTTTTTCACCACAGGAGTGAAGTCAGGAGTGTTAAGTCGGCCAACATATTTAGAGATGGGTCTCAATCGAGTCGAGGTTTTGGTATCTCTGTTGAAACATCAAACATGTGAATAGAAAGAAAAGTAATTTGATCAACCATTCATATGGCATAGCTAATAATAGATATTTGTAAAATTGTAGCTAAGTAAGGATAAGATAAGGATTTACTGAACAAGAGATACAACAATTCATCAAGCTCTTATATAATTCCCGGTAACCATAAATTTTTATACGTAGGTATACACGTATATATGATTATAAAAAATTTGTTATGTTCTATTCTATTAGCTTTATTAAGATTTGAAAAGTTAGTAGCTATCTATATTTTATTGGTTTGAATGATAATATCTTAACCAATCAAACCAGTTTATTCAAGTTAAGATGTCAAATAATTGTACAAACCTTGGCAGATTCTTAGGCATATTGGCAAGTAGAACTAGATTGCTCGCAACTTCTTGTGTTTTGATTTATTAACTGAAAAATAAATTATAATTATTAATAATGTCCAAATATTCATAATCTTAGTAATCTATATGAAATTATTATGCAGATTTAAGCAGTACATAGATTTTAATAACAATAATTAAATAACTGCATATTTAGTAATTGACTATTTGTCATTTGAGAGCAAAAACTAATTTGATAGAAAAATGTTTGAAGCAACAATGTACATCAACTCTGGTCTCTGTCAGACTCAAGACTGTCAGTCTGCCTTAATGGCTCAATTAAAGCCAATTTGCATTAGGATTCTCTTTTCTCGCAGGGCGCAGAAGCTAGAGCCATGTAATAAAGCATGTCCAAACTCGCCATTTGTGACAGTTATTATTAAATATCTATTTTTGTTCTATATTATGAAGTAATTTTGGAGAGAATTTATGATAATTTGATCATTTTGGAGAGAAATTTGGTGATTTTTGAAGAGACCTGGAGAGACAAATGGAGAGTTTATGATCCACCAGTCTGCAAAAGATGCATGAAGTTGAGAAGATTATCCGGCGACAATTGAGTCCTTGAAATTTGTCTCCTTAGTTATCCGGCGACTATTTTCCTAATTAATTCCTATGTTTACATGTAATTACTGGAGAGTATTGAGAGACTTTCGGTCAATTTTGGAGAGAAATTTGAAAGTATTTGGAGAGAAATTGCCCCCAAAAATTAAAGGTAAATTTGTGCTTTAGGTAGGTTCCCCAACGATTTTCAATATTTTGATACTTTAAATAGGTTAAAGGACCCATTTTAAGACTTTTTTCACGAATACCATTTGTAGTGCAAATGCTTTGTTTTCGAGATATAGCGCAATTAAGTTTTTGGTAAGAATAACATTAAGTTTGTAGAAAACACAAGACTTTCCGCCTTTTAGATTTTTGTGACAAGAAATCTTGGTGTCATGAACTGTTAATGTAGTTCACTGTATCCGCTAGTTTATTGTGCTGCACACATCATGATTGTTTAATGACCTGGCAGGAACGTTCGTGGGGCAGGAACGTTCGTGGGGCGGCACGCCCCCCCCCCCCCCCATATACTTATTTATGATGTTGATGTACCTTTCCAGACCCCCAAACTTAACCTAACCTATTGGAAACTGAATTACGCTGTATCTCAAAAACGAAGCATTTGCACAACAAATAGTATTCTTGAAAAAGGTCTTAAAATGTCACCTTTTAGCTATAAAAAGTGTCAAAATATCAAAAATCGGTGAGGATCTAAAGCACAAATTTACCAAATTAAATATCTATTAACATTTAACTGGATACCGAGTTTGAGAGACAGTTACTCTCTGACTCTCACTAGCAGATACAGATTCAGAATCTCCTGCAAGTGCAAGCCAGTCTATATTTGGTGCACGAAATCCCACTGACTTTTTCAAAAAGCTGAGAAAATACACCATAAATTTTGCTGATTCACCAACATTTTCTCAATTTATCCACCAAAAATTAATGGTAACATAGGAATAAATAGCTAAAATCCACTGGCACTGACTTTGCTAGAATATTAGTTTCAAAGTGAATAAATTCCAGCAACATGTCAGCCATGTTTCAAAGTATGGAGTATGGAAAAAGTTGTCAGTATACTGGCGACTCTTGACAGGGGAAATAAGTAGAAAAAATCTGTAAATAACAAGTAAATCACCCAAATATAGTCTCAAGAGATACACATGCATCCAGTCTGCAGAATGTGTCTCTTCTCCCGCAGAGATTTTAATTTGAGAGACAGTTACTCTCTGACTCTCAGCAGCAGATTCAGAATCTCCCGCAGCTAAATTAATGGTAACATAGGAATTAATTCAAAATCTCCCGCAGCAAAATTAATGGTAACATAGGAATTAATTAAAAATCTCCCGCAGCAAAATTAATGGTAACATAGGAATTAATGCATGATCCGCAGAGATCTCAAAAGTCTAAATTTCAATCACAAACTCCTCCAGAGAGTCTTGGAAAAATGTTCCATATTCTGCAGACTGGACATGCATCAGACATGAAGCATAAAGATGTTTTCAACTGTAAAACTAAAATCTTCACTTGGAAGTCCAATTTCTTCTTCAAACTATCTTAAATGTGGCAATCTTGATCCAGTTTCTCACTAAACTGGCGACTTTCCTACCACACTTTAAAACATGGCATGATGTTGGTGGATTTTTGTTGGTGCCTTGGTGGGATTCAGTGCACCAAATACAGACTGGCCTGTAGGCTTGTAAGTTGTAGCCCAGACTGCAGGAACTGGTGAACTGTTCATCCAGCCTGTATTTCGTGGTAAATCCCACTGACATGTCGGTGGAATTTTCCCCCCTTAAAAATAATATTCTGGCAAAGTTGGTGGATTTTTAGATATTTATTCCTATGTTACCATTAATTTTCGGTGGACAAATTTGGAAAATGTTGGTGGATCAGCCAAATTACTGGAAATTTATGGTGGATTTTTAAAAAAATATCAGCTTTTTGAAAAAGTCAATGGAATTTTGTGCACCAAATACAGACTGGAACTGTTCTCCAAGAAACCTCTATTTTGGCTTCAGTTCTCAGTAAAATACATGTACTAAATATAGGAGGAAATTAAGGATTGTTTGCACAGAAAATGTTAAAAATGTCCCATATTCTGCAGACTGGCTTGTAGATGTAGGGTCACGCAGTTAAATTGCAGCCTTTAACAACTGAAACATTATAGCTTCAAAACACAAGTCAAAACTTAAATTAATAAGTTATAGCATGCACTGTGCTTCTTTTGATAGCTATGCAATATTTTAATGTAATTTCAATTCAGTATATTTTAGAGACTCTCTTGAGAGGACCGCTATTAAAAATTAAAGGGCCGCAATTTACCTGCGTGACCCTAGCTAGCCTAATATAAAATATTTAACGTCAATAGCCCTAATTTCGCCAGTTTCGATTAAATTCATTTTCGTATTCAGATAACAATAAAACCTTGCATTTTAAACGTTTGGTGTCAATTTTATACTGTAAAGAAACATCTAAAGAATCAAATAAGATGTCTCCAAAGCATCCATGAAGTTCCCTAAAAAAATGAGAAACAGTTTAGTACGGGGTATTCAAAATTGACGAAATTAGAACCATTTGGAACTGGAATTAATTCGCCGGTGCTGGTTTCTCATCGCCACCAGCTCGTCTTCAATTTCGCCATCATAAATTATTGACTTGTCCTAATGTCGCCAGCAAGTGGCGAAATTAGGACACCATAATAAATAACTGCCTTATTTCGCCATCACATGTAATACCATATATTGGGTGGCACTATTTACCGTATGAACTATGGAGGCAGTTAAATTATTATATCTATGACAATTAATCCCCTCTTATTCTACTTATAAAAGACGTTGAAGCGTTACCATCGCCGTATTTAGTCCGTTAAGGGAACCTCAGAGGTTATATCCCAAACTGTGGTAACTGTCTTACATCCTAAGCTCCCATCTACTCACCTAACTGCTGCTGTCCTCAACTACAGCCTGCTGTCTTGAATGTTTTCTTATGTGTCCTCAGTTCCTAATTTTTTTTCGAAATTTTTGGAAGTCTTCGTTTTTATACTAATCTATTTTTACCAAGTTAGAGTTATTATTAGTATAAAAAATATCGTGTTAAGTAAATGGTTCAAGTTCATAAGGATCAATTCAATAATTTATGTTGATATAGAAAAAGAATGTGAATACTTAAAAAGAGATTTTACACATGAATAAATACAATGATTAATAAATTTTAATTAAAGGGGGAACTGATCGTATTGCAGAATTTAAAATAAAAATTAATTAAATATCTGTAAAATCAAATATTTAACCATTAGTATTATAAAAAAAAAATAATTTAAATATTTATAAATTATTATTGAAAATATACTAGTAATTTTGTAATCACAAATTCACAATCAAAAATGATTTATATCATTTAGAACACAATAAACTAATTGCAATGTAACTAAACTTATTGGTTGTCATTTTCATACTTTAATTGGGTTAACGCCAACAGTAGGAATGTAGGATTTATAGCAATTAAAGGGGTAACTTGCCTATTTGTAGAGTGCGATATAGAAATCAATCAAACATCAATAAAATCAAATATTTATCGATTAATTGTTACAAAATTAGTTCAAATATTTAAAAATTATTACTGAAAATATACTAGTAACATTTTAACCACAATCAAAAATAATTTATATATTTCAGAACAAATTAAATGAATGGTAGTCATAGAAAATATACAAGTGAATGATAGTCTTCGCTTGAAACTAATTGTCCTAATTTCGCCACCTGATTATTATCATTGTATCTCTTAAAATAGAGATTATTGCTGCAGATAGAAAAAATAATCGATCTCTTAAATATACAATAATTACATTTTGATGGGTAGTTTCATGGGAATTCTTATTTATATATGAGATTTTGCTCTCGCGCGAACTCACAGTACATAGAATAAGATAGTAAGGATACTGCATTATGTTTTGAATTGTGAATGTAGTCGAATGACGTCATCGGGATTTGTCTGGTTGTCATAGCAACCCGACATTCATAATCAAATCTTGAGCGGCCATCTTGATATATTACGTACTAGTTATCTACAAGCCCAAGTGATAACGTTTCTGTTTTGCATGAGGTTTTCAAATTATTTATTATCATATTGTGTATCTAGGTACCTCAACGAACTATAATGGGACCTCGTGTAAAGAACTGTTCTTTTAAAAACTGTAAGAACAGTTCGAAAGACTTGAAAAACTTAAAGTTTTACAATTTTAGGAAACACGACTACCAATCATGGCTAAACATGGCTGACAGCAAAATGAAAAATTTGTTAGAAAAAAGAATTACTTTATTTGTGAAAATCATTTTCAGAGAAGCGATTTTACAAATGTCCTATCTCCATATCGTAAAAGATTGAAAAGCTCTGCAATTCCTGGAAATTATTCAGGTAGGTACCTAGCGGCTAGCTAGTAGCTAGTGTTACATAATACCTACAATATAAGTTGGTAGGTAGGTAGTACCTACGTACCTACCTACTCCTAAGTCCTAGGGTAAGTTGTGCATGATCGGTCAAAGGATAAGTTATGGGTTGTCCATCACCCACGGAGTCATGGACCATCATCCATATCACAGAGTATGTCAGTTAAAGCCAAATAACAATTAATTGGCTTACAATTCAAAAGTTCAAAACTCAGATAAATAATAAATTCAGTTGGCTTATAATTCTGAATTAATTCCTATGTTCAATGTTGAATTTTCCCATCATCCCATGTTAATTTTGGCTTTAAATCTTAAAGAATTACCTAGCTTAGTTTACCACCAAATACAATCTGGAGCTAGCCTAGCGGCCCTAGCTAAAATTGGTTTGGCTCGCTCAGAATTTTTATGAAATTGTCGCTCATTAATTGGCTCACTCACTGACTCACTCTCTTACAGACTCTTAAATATGGTGGGTTGTCAACCAGTTCCACATTATTGATCATGAACCTACGATCCTACACTCCTACCTAGGTACCTACCTAATAAAAACACTAAAAATTTAAAAAAATTCATTTGTTTATTTTGTTTTTATCAGACTGTAGGACCTGTGTAAGTGTTCTCAAATAAATTCTCTATTTTGCCTTCTGTTCTCAGTAAAATACATGTAAATATAGTAGGAAATTAAGGATTGTTTGTTTGTTAGCACAGAAAATGTAAAAAATGTCCCCTATTCTGCAGCCTGGCTCCTGGTGGCAGACTAAGCAGTGAGTCAGCCTCAACTTTTTCATGATACCTATTACTCAATAAATAAAATAATTTTATTTTATTATTATAAAATGTCGCCAGTTTGATGAGAAAATGGACTCTGGTCGCCACATTTAAGATATTTTGAAGAAGAAATTTGACTTCCTAGTGAAGATTTTACAAAATTACACATGAAAATATCCTCATGCTTATTGTCTGATGCATGTGCATCTCTTGAGACTATTTATGAGTGATTTACTTGTTATTTACATGTTTTTCAACTTATTTCACCCCTCAAAAGTTTCCAATATACTGGCGACTTTGTCCATACTTTGAAACATGGATTACTTGGCCTATTAGTTATTACCTTTCCGCCCCACCTGCAGGCCAGACTGTATTTGGTGCACCAAAACCCTCTGATATTTGTAAAAAGCTGATAAAACCAGCCAACATAACATTTACCTCATATTTTGGCTAATCAGCCAGTATTTTCCCAGTCTTCCCATCAAAAAGTAATGGCATCATAGGAATAATTTAATGAATAGCTAAAAACCAGCCGATTTTGCTAGAATATTACTTTACAAGTTTACAGGGAAAAAAATCCCTCTCGGCTCTGATAAATCGGCTGGTTTTACCATAAAATACAATCTGGATATTTCTTCACAAGGAGAAAAATCCCTCTGATAAGTCTGCTGCCTGCTGGTTTTACCATTAAAAACAATCTGGCCTGCAGGTATCACTGTATCATGAATAACAAAGAATACATAAGTACCTAAGACTCAGAGTAGAGTTATTAAGAAAAAACAGTGCGGAGGAGATTCAACTGCCCTTAATCGGGGCGAATATCCGCACCCAGTTTCCTATGAAATAGAAAACAAAAATTGAAAAAAAGTTATCATGAAAAGAAAGCTCATTCCTTTTACTATAAGATAGAGAAAACCAATTTACTTGATCTATTTTAAATTTTTCATAAATAAATCACTCATTCTTATCTTTTTTCATGACTTCAAAAAACACTTCAGATAACAGATTTTTGAGGGTAGCTAGCACAAATTTTTCTCTCACGCTTCAAATTTTGCTCCAAATAACTTTTCTGCTTCTACCAGAATCATAAGCACTCCATTAGACATCTTTGTACCATATTTGAAGAAACCTGGTTCAAAATCTTGGCCATGAGACCAAAATTTGCACTGTGACCAAAATCTGATCTCAAAACTTTTGAAGGCCTTGAAAATAGACATTAATTTGTGAATTATTTGTGAAAAATATATAACTGATAATTCCAATTTGTTAATATCCGCTGAGAGTTGAAGGAATGAGCTTTCTTCCTAAATTTTTTTTTACATTTTCGTTTTCTATTTTATTTGACAACTCATAACTTATCCTTTGACCGATCATGCAATAAAACCGACGATGTGAAACTTACCTTAGCTAACTTTCTAAGAGCCTAAGTTAGGCACCTACCAGTATACCTACCAAGTTTCAGACTTTCAGTGGATGGAAAAGTGTAGGTAACTAGCTACTTAAGCCAATTTTTGAGCCAAAATCTCAAAAAATTCTGAGCAAAGCCAATTTTTGCTCAATTTTGAACATTCCAAGCCAAAATTATCATGGAGGCATGGGTACCAGACTATATTTAGTACACCAAAACGGCAAAACCCTATGACTATGGCAAAAAGCTGAGAAAATCAGCCAATATTTCCCCTATATTTTGGCTAATCAGCCTGTTTCAGCCAACATTTATCCAGTAATCCAGTTTTCCCACCAAAATTTTCCCACATCACTGTCCCCTCATCTAAGAGGCCTTCTTTTCTTCTCTTCATGTCTCTTTGGATCACCTGTTGTGGATAGGGACAACTCTTAAACCCTGAATATAATAATAATAATAATAATAACAATAATCGGCCTAAGGAACTATGCCCCGCATTTGTGGTTATTGCACCCCCCGTTTCCACGAAATATTCATTTTGCCCCGAAATATGGTAATTTTGACTCGAAAATTGGTTAATATGCTCCCTAGTGGTTATTGAACCCCAATTATCTATTTCACGTTTTCTTGAATCACTATTTATCGTTTTCTTACCAATTGAGGGCATACTAAGATAAATAGAAATTAAATTTTATTTAGAAAGTGCAAGACTTATGTTTTTAAAACATAGGCGAGATGATTTTAAAGCATATTATCGCTTGTTTGCGAGAACAGTGACACAACTCAAAATTAGCTATTTTCCTGGTAAAGCATTTAGATACCTGTAATGTACGTACATTTAATGTAAACTCGTTTAGTACTCAGCCTCTCTAGTGATCAATTTTTAAGATACATTTCTGCAACTTGCACCAAAATAATCAGCATTTTAAAATGATTTTGTCAATAGAGATAACTCAAAAACTCGATTTTTTGAGTTATGACGTTGTTTTCGCAAACAAGCGTTATATAAATGAGTATTTTTTATTTCAATAGAATTATATATAATTTAGTTATTATGATATCAATTTTTAAAATCAGATATCTTGTTCATACCGTTCTAATGTTTTTTTTTTGTAGAATTCAAATAGTAATTACACTTGATTGAGCTATATATAACTCCCATCAATTAGTTTTGCAAATAGATCACTACTGATTAGGGTTGTGACTATAAGCGCTTAAACTTTGAAGGATGAAAGCGCTTAAAATATGCTCTATAAGCTCAAAATAATAAATGTAGGATCGTAGATTTCATTTACTATCACCTCTAAATTTTCCTCTTCCATCCTTGAGAGCAGTCACTGGTGCTTGTGTCCCTTTTCGTCACATTCATTGGTAACTGGTAAGTGACTGTATACATGGAGTAGCTTTTCTACATCCATGAGCTTGTCACCGAATGGTGGTAGGTGACTTTGTTCATCGAGCCACTCTCCAGTCTGACTACTTCTTCTTGGTTCATTGTATTTATTTTACTGTTTGACGTCAGCGATATGACTTATATGACCACACCTAAATTAAATAAGTAGGGTAGACTGGGGCAACGCGCCCACTCTGCCAAATTTTAAAATGGCTGTGGTATTCGTATTAGCAGTTATAACTTGCTTGTTGCAGTATCTGGCAACCCCTTAGGTGCGTAAACGTCAGGTCAAACACAGCTGTCTTCGAAGTGTATTATGCATCATAAAACCATTTTGTGATTTCAAACTAATTTTTAATGTTTTTTAAAACTTGTGCACTGCCTTTCACCTATCATAAGTGAATCCGAATTTGATATTGAACGGTAGTGCAACAATTTGTTGACCTTTTGAGACTAAAATCATGAAAATATCCCTGTTTGTTTAGTTATTACAACACTTTTGAGGCAAAGCGCCCATCCTGAGCGGGGCAAGGAGCCTAAAGTAGGCGCTTTGCCCCATTTGAGTGGGCGCTTTGCCCTGGTAAATTAAATACTACTTCAGTTGAACTAGAAAACGCTTTTCTTCATATATATGTTTACTTTCGGGATTTGAAAATGGTACGTAACTAATAAAAAACTAAATCAATGTTTTTATGAAAAAAAAACGTGGTGAAGCAATGGAGTAAGGTGGGACTCCACCAAGGCAACACGTCGCATGCGATTCGACTAGTTTGTACAAAAATCTTGCATGAAATGCAACATAAGTTGAATGTTGTTGTCGCAGGCAACAACTACAACAAAAATGTTGCCTGCAATTCAACGTATGTTGAATTCCATGCAACATTTTTGTTGAAAAATGGTCGAATCGCAAGCGACGTGTTGTTGTGTTGCCTTGGTGGAGTCCCACCTCACTCCATTGCTTCACTTCGTTTTTTTTCCATGAAAACATTGATTTAGTTTTTTATTAGTTACGTACCATTGTCAAATTCTGAAAGTAAACATATATATGATTCCAAAGCTCTTACTTCTGGAACTCCTAAATTAAGGAGATTTGTTACTAGTCTTATATTTTTCTCCGTGATAGTAACTGATGAGATCGAAACATCTGCTGCACTGGCAAATATGAGTGCCAATAACAGTAGGTTCACAAGAAGGAGTTAACCTTTTGTCTTCAGGAAGAAATTGATGGAAATGACGCAGAAGCAAATACCTCCCTCACTATGACTTAGCATCCGGCCAACAATCATTGAGATACTAGTGATTGTATCATGTATAACAAATTATGCGACGTGTTATTTGTTAAATAAATAGTAGAAAAGATCCTAGGCAATAAAAACCTACTGTATGTATATTATACATAGTGTATTGCACGGTACTAGTATTCAACTGAGGGAATTAGAAATATCAAAAATAAATTCAATGAAATTTTATAAGTGGATTTGTTTTTTTGAAAATAATTTATAAATTTGAAAAGCTTAAAAATACTGAAAATTCAATTATTGATGATTTTCGTCTTCAGTGACTTTTCCTCTGACAGTACTTTTTTTATTGATGTAGCACAATAATCATATGACTGGACAAATAGAAACACTGATAAAACGTGATTAATAAATCGCTTCCTATAGTCTAATGCAAGCAATTCTAATTTGCAAGTGAAAATACTTGAAATCACAAATAATTGGAAGTAAACGTACGTCGCTTCTTCCTCTACATTCATCTAATTTTCTAACATCTTACTTCTGGGTTTGATTATCACTTGATCTAATTTAATAAACGTAATCATAGTATTATTTAATAAGTTGTATTCATTTAATTTCTAGCAGTTTTCGAGTAGTTTGTTTCGAAAGTTATATTATTTTAAATATGTAGTTTCGTTGTGTAAAACTTTAAAGTGAACATCCCTGTTGATAACATTTGACCATCACGTCACAGTCTGAAATCAAAGAGTAGGTAGCTACAATGAAAGGCGATTGATATTTCGCATCCTAAACTTTTCGGCTTAGGAAGTATGTCGTGAAGAGCACACAGCGTTGTTAATTATCAATTAATTATTCATGACTAACAAAATAATAAATTTGAGGATAAGAATTATACGTAATAAGGTTAAGTGAGAATATATTCCAAGTACAAAAGAGAAAAATCTATTAGCTACAAGATACTTCCGTTTAAACAAAATATTACGACTTGATACAACAGAAAATAAATAGCTAAATAAATAAAATCCAAATAGCTTATCATTAGCTATTTAAAAAAAAGTAGTTTGGTGACCGTAACAACAAGAGTAAAAAAAATAAACAAAAGTATGGATGTTATTTATTATTTGCTTTTGTTTATTGTATTTACTCTTGTTGTTACGGTCACCAAACTACTATTCAGCTAATGTTTTTTTTTTTAAATAGCATTAGCTGAATAGTTGTTAGGTAATATATAATAGCTAGATATAATTTTAAACAGTGATTTAACACCATAATATGATGAAGGGATTAGTGATGACCTGAATAGTAAGTAGCTCATCAAATAATAGTTTAGTAGTCATTACAATCCCCGTACATTTTATTTCTCGAGTACCTGAGACGTGTACTTATTTGAATCACCTTATATTTTCTCAGAGGTCTCCCAGAGTCTTTTCTCAACCTCTCAGCAATAACTTTATTCTATATTTTAGAACCTGGAGGCAGCATATCTTCAAATATAGATACGAGCAAATTAGTCTCAGCATTCTTGAATTTCGATGTTCTTCGAAGTGAGAAGCCACTATCTTCATCATCATGCATTGAGGTTGTAGAAACAGTAATACCTTCACTTAGTGAATTCTCACCTCGAGGAGGTATAACTTCCTCTTCTGAATCCCAATCTTCATCTATACCTTTCCATTCATCTTTTTCATTTTCTTCATGTGTACATTCAGTAACAGAAGGGACAGCTTCACATTCATCTTGCTCACAGACTGTCGCGAGATTTTCATTCTTCTTGGAATATCCAACCTTTCTTTTTTTCTTTCTTGGAGGAGTTTCTTCTTCAGAACTTTCCCATTCCTGCTCATCTTTACCTTCATCATCCGATAAAAGTACCCTTTTGTGGAATTTTTTGTTACTGATTATTATTTTGGACTCATTTATGTTTACCAGATCATCGCCTTGCTCAGTATCAGTAGTTATTATCTCGTCTATTCCCAAGTCATCGTTCTCGTTTTCCACTGAGCACTCTCCTTCTTGATGAGAGAGTGTTCTAGCATCTAGATTCTCATTGGTAGGTTGTTGTCCCTTATAGTAGATGAAGCCAGTTGATTTTCATCACAGTTATCGATCTAAAGAAAGTACAAAAAAATAATCAAATAAAATAGCTACTAAACAGACGCTAATAAATGGAAAAAATTAACTTCAGAAGCTACAATATGGTTAGTAAATGTAGCTATGTGAATAAAATACTCACTTCCATAATATATGGTTCCATTCCATATCCAGTTGGATCCAGTGTCATAGGAACAGATGAAACTGGTTGATGGCATCAATTTTGCACCTAGAAGAAATGATTACTTGATTAAAAGATTAAATAATTAAAAACTTGAGAGCGTCACAGATCTATTCATAAGATCACAAAACATTTAGGAAAAAAAAGGTGGAAGAGAGATCAAATAGACTATTATCATAGCTAGCTACATGGGATACAGTAGATGTCCTACTCACTACAAGGTGTTTCAAAAGACATGAAAAGATTAAAGTCTCATAGAAGAGGGGACTGTAAAAGTACACTCCATGCACTACGTCGACTACTCGGATAGCACAAGTACTAAACCATGTCGACCTCGACCCAGAGCATGAATAGCAACAAGAGGCATCTACGGAAAAGAAATATATATATAGCTACACAGTACATCACCCATAGATGCAGAAAGAAGAATAAGAAGTAGAGGAAATACACAAATGTATACTGAATCATGGAGTAGATCAGACAATATTCTCATTATCGCATACAAAATTTAAAGATTAGGTACTAGCTATAATCAAATGAAGTTTTATTCAAATATGCTTTAGAGAGAAGCTTTTCACTAGTATTAAAATGACAGGAGCAAAATTATGAAGAAAATTAAAAAGCCAATTCTGTATAAATTTCAGTAGGTAGCTAGCTAAACAAAAATGATATTTTTTTTGTTCTCGACAAACCTATCTAAATAGCTAGTATGAGAGAGATTAAGTTGATTAATACTCACTCATCAGACCATCCACTCCATTTTACGAGATATTCAATCCGAACCTGCAGAAAATGTTATATCTTAATTAATAAAAGTGACTTTGGAGGAAAATGTTATAACTATCTTAATTTGTTAAAACCTAATTAGCTACTGCAGTAAGTAGCTACAAAATTGTATTTCTTTAGTCCTATATGTAGCTAGCTAGTAGCTATAAAAAATAATTATTCATAATCTAGTTATGCCTAAAAAAGACTAGCTACATATCCTTAAATATATAATTATATATTAGCTATGAGTATTCAATAAATAGTAGCTAGCTATGAATTTCTTAAAATTTTAGTTGTACAAAATATCTGGAAATATAGCTAGCTAATAGCCATATAGCAAATATATTTATAGTTAATAAATTTTTGAAAGAAGGACAAATTGCAATAGCTATTTAGTTTCCATAAGCTACTTAATGATAGGTAGCTATATTAGTACATTAATTACCTTTAGTTTCCTCTTTTTAAGAATATTCTCTGCAATGTAGACACTTGAATCATCCATAGCTACCTTATATGATTTTAATGAGTGAATGTCATTATATAGGTAACTAGTGGTATCTGAAAATAAAATTATTACTTTAATATAGAATTAAAATGAAGTCAGAAATGAAACATTCACTGACTGCCATTCAACAATAGCTATTACCGATGTCAAAAACACCTAGAAATAAAAAGATGTTCTATAAAGCATCACATAGCCCAGTTTATATTTGGTGCACAGTGCACTGAACTGAACTCCTCTGACTTTTTCAAAAATCTAAGAAATAGCTGCCAACAATTTTCATCAATTTGTCTAGTCCTCCAACATTTTTCCAGTTTCCCCTCCCAAAATTAATGGTAATATAGGAATTAATAGGCTAATAGCTTAATATCCGCCGATATTGCAGGAATTTTTTATAAGAGAAATTGAATATCTCCCGATATATCATTGGAATTTACCACCAAATACAATCTGGCACATAGCTATGTTACTTATCACTATCAAGGACACTGAAAATATATATACAGTAATATACTTTAATACTTACTAACTATAAAACTAATAGCTATGAAAAGTCAATTTTTATTCCTTTTGAAGGTTCTTGAAGAACACTTTACAAGATTTTACAGGCACAGGCTGGCAATTCAAATTTATAAGTAATGTTTGAGAGTAGCTGTCAGTTGAAGCTAAACTTTCGAACAAATTGACAAATTTGGGACATGTCTAATACTCAGCCCGCCGCTGCGCCAAGTAAAATTGTATCTGTATGTCTCATTTGTCTCTCCAGCTCTCTCCAAAATTCAACAAATTCTCTCCAAAATGATCAAATTATCATTAATTCTCTCCAAAATAAAATAACATTGTAGCATAGGAGAAAAATAGAAAAAACTCGCCATTTGCAATTAAACGGCTCAAAATAACTTTCACAAACTCGCCATTAAAATGGCGAGTTTGGACACGCTTCATTACTTGCCATGTATAAGAGTATGTCAGTTAAAGCCAATTAATTGGCTTAGATTTGAAATGGTCAAATCTCAGATATGTCTAATTGGCTTTAAATTTTGAATTAATACCTATGTTCCCATGTTAATTTTGGCTTGAAATCTTTAAAAAATGAGCCAAATTGGCTTGGCCTTGGCTCAGATTTTTGAAAAATTTTGGCTCAAAAATTGGCTTACAATTTTCCAGCCTCTGAAACATGGATTACTTGGTCTAATAGGTTATCCTCAGAGATTCTAAACATTCTAAAATTTGACTGAGTTTTGGAAATTTGTCTCAGAGTCTTAGAAAAATGTTCCATATTCCCAAATTTCCCAGTCTAAAGAATATGGGATATTCTCTATGAACAGTTTTTAATTATTTCCTATACCTAGGTATTTACATTAATTTAGATACAAACAATTCTGAATTAACACCTAGGCCTACCTATGTTTACATTAATTTATCAGAGAACAAAATTGAGATCTCTACGAACACTTTACCAGTTTCTGCAGACTGGCGCGGGCATATTCTGCAGACTGGCCGGGCATATTCTGCAGACTGGCAGGGCATATTCTGCAGACTGACTGATCTTGGACTTGGACCCTTGGTGACCATTTCCTAATTAATTACCAAGTTTACATGTAATTATTGTTTATTGGACACATTTTTGGCAAATTGGGTGATTTTGGAGACAAGATTCAAAAAATGTTTGGTCGGACAGAAATTTGCCATCAAAATGAAATACTATAATCTCCTTTTCCCTGTACCACAACAGTGTAGGTAGGTATGTACTCTTACTCTCTACCTCCCTTCTCCATCTAGGTAGGTAGGTAGGTACTCTCCTCCCAGAGGCAGCTATCAACAATATTCTTCCTTTCCTTGATGTCCATCTCTCTTAAGACCTCCCAATCCAAACCCAACCCCCCATCATTATCATCCACGAACGAATTCATCTCCTCTGCTATATGCCTGCCGCTCACATTCCTGCAGAACCACCAAGAATCTTTATCAAATCATAGTCTGTCAGTCAGTCAGCCATCTTTTTGAATTTCGCCTTTTCCGCGGCTTTATTGCGTGTTTACAATAATATCAGTTCACCGAGATCATTGGTCATTTCGTAATAGGACAGGAAGATGAAACGCCATAAGAAGTAAAATGGAAAAATAAATATGAAGGAAATATCATTTAATACCCCATTATCTTTGTAATAATACACCTTTAATATACTTATAAATATAAAATTCAGGTAAATACATATTATAGATAGGCGAATGATATATTTAATACTGTTGCGAGAGACTTAACCCTTTAGCGGGCACTTTGTCTTACACTCATAATTCATGCATATAATTGATACAGTGTAATATTTGGCCCTTTTGAAGACATTTTTATTCATGGGTGTTTTTGTTTAAAATTCTTGGTTTACCCATAAATTCAGTTTTAAAATGTATCCCGTTTGGGCTACTCGCCTGTTACCCTGGTGAGAAGATGTATCCCATATGGGCTACATGATATGTTTACTGAGGGAAATTCTCCTAATCAAAATATTTTATTTGAGGTTCTAATCACGTCCATTTAAATCAAATATTGTTGTGATGGGAATAAAAATGAAAACACATTCAGAATTTGTATTTGGTAAACAAAAAAAATAGTACAAATAGCTGCTTCCGATTATCAAATCCTATATAAATATATTTCCTCTTTACATAAAACTATCCGATTCTAATACAAAAAAATATTCGAAATAAAGGTAACGATGAGTAGTATCAAGTGAACTACTTTCAAAAACAGTTATCAAATAATATATAACGGTGTATCACAAATGTATCACTCAATATATGGCTCTAAAGGTTTGTGTGCACCTTTATTCTGCTGGTGGTGTATGGAATTCTTTGAAGCAGTTTCTTGTATCAGAAAGACAGAGTGCTACCTGGCATACTGTACACATCATTTTACTTCTGTGAATATCATTTTTCTTAGAACAATGTTTACAAGTCTGTCTGTTCGTCACCAGAATAGGCATGTGCCATTCCTTCGAATTATAACGCTTGGACTCATTAGGCATTTGGACTTTTTGACCTTTCTTCGAAATTAGCATATCATGCTGCTCAAAAGAATGACGTGTCTCTCTGGCATAGGAAGACTTTTGGCATCTCAAATCCCTGGAAATTTCAAGCCTGAATGCTTTGAGTGGCATATTTTTCTGTTTCAAGGCCTGACAATCTCTCTTGTACAGAAGCCAAGCATTGCTGACACACAGATCCAGGACGTAGCCGAAGAGCTTCATATACCAACGTCTGGCTCGCATGGGGGACTTGTATAAATGGTTTAACATGTCAGATTTATCTATGCCACCCATCTTACCATTGTATTCTTTTATGACGGCAGGGCAGGGAACTTCGACTCTTTTTTTCTGCTGCTTATCATACCTCATTATAGTCTGCTTAGGTTCTAGTCCAGCATCAGATGAGAGGATTGTGACCACTTTATTGTCTTTCCACCTTAGAGCTAATATTCCATTGGAGGAGCTGAATTCACATTTTCCTCGTGGAATTGATTTCTTCTCCATGTTTTTAACAGTGGTTAGTGGGGGATTTCCAATCCTGTTTGGTCTAGCTGTGCCAACATAACGACAACCGTACAGGTTCCTCAGTTGTTCAACCAAAGTAATGCTGGTAAACCAGTTGTCAGCATATATAGCTGACTGACTTGGAGTTTTCATTGTTTTTGCCAGGACCAATACAACTTTAGCAGTTATTTGAAAACTTGATTCTTCATCTGTCATTTGAGTAATGTGCTCTTGAAAAGTTTTCTCCCCTTGGTACATTAATATGTCATGAATAAATCCATCAATACTTGCACGACAAAATAACTTAAATCCCCATTTATCTGGCTTGTTTTGAATGTACTGTCTCAAGGAGCCAGCTCTAGTTCCTTTATATGCAACCATTACTTCATCAATGGATTGGGTGGGAGCCTCTTTAACTTTTTGAAATTGCCTGGTAATGGAAGTAAAAAGAGGTCGAATCTTGAAAAATCTATCTTGTGAAGCAGTACTATTGTCATTATTGTTGAAATGAAGGAAAGACCTCATCAATCTGAATCTTTTGGAAGACATAGTATTGGCGACCTGTGGGCATCGTGTGAGAAGAGACCAGTAGTCTTCAATGCTAGGCATACTGACTATTCCCATGAAGAGTATGATACCAATGAAATCCTTCATTTCTTCGATATCAGTAGTAAAAGATGTAGTGACATCTTTCTGTCTAGCATAAAGATTGGTTTGGTAAACAATCTCCTCAAGTAGCTCCATGGTGAACATTTTATGGAAATATTCGATTGGCTTCAGAAGAATTTCTGGAGGTTCTGGATAAAATTTAGGTAGAGGAGGATGAGTAATATCTTCATTTCTCCAAATGTTCTCACTCTGTTGTGCCATTGAACTTTTTGATCTCTTCGTAGGGGGTTCCTCTTCATCTTCTGCTTCAATTTGTACTTCAGGGAGATTCTCAGGTCTCACGACAACTACAGATCCTGTTCAAATATAAATATACAATTAACTACAGCTTCCATTCATGTCTCTTTTGTTTCATAATAAAAATGTATATATAATTGTATGAATAACACTAAGCGAGGTAATAAAATAAAGATAATGTACATGCTCACCAGAGGAAGTTGGTACTATTTCATCGTAGTTGTGGTTCGTATCATTGTGGATATCCATAACAAAATCTGGATCCAGAACATCATCATCCATTTCATCTAATTCGTCTTCCTCCATTTCAAAGTCACTGTCATTTGCATTGTGGGGTGCAACCCACTTTTGCTTCACTTTTCGTGAATAGAACGAAGATGCTGGAAACTGTTAAAAGAGTTTCACGAATAAGATATATATTGTTAATTATTGATTTTGTGGTCAAATTTATACAATATAAAAAATAATTGTGTATATATCTGCAATAGTTTCATTTTTATTAGGCGTTATGTATCCCGCTTGAGCATTTTGCAATCATAGGTGAAACGGGCAATAAATCCCAAATGGGATTTGCGTTGATACTGATGGAACAGGCAATGTATCCCATTTGGGCATAGCATGGTTATAGATGAAGCTGGCATGAAGCCCATGCGGGATACATCAATCTTATTTACTGTTTTATCAAGATTTTATGAATAATCAAACAAAAATCAGATATAATCTTGGAAAGTACCAGTAACTACCTATATTTTGTGAAAATATGAAGTACTTACCACCATTGAGGAAGTCACACCAGTAGCTTTAGCGAGAGAAATTTTCACATAACCGTACTCTATGGAGTCTCGCTGAACACTGACTTAATTAACCGCACAAATTAGCTAGCACGTAATATCTAGAAGCGCTCTGATTGGTTTAATTTGAAGGCAGGGGTCTTATTCATTGGCAGAAACATCAATCGTACGATATATCTCACGCATACACGCTCCAGCCATTTATTAAAAAACACAAATTATGTATCCCGTACGGGATACTTGCCCGCTAAAGGGTTAAAAACAGATTATAAATGGGGTCAATATGCAACGCAGTATAGTAACCACCTCAAACTTATAAATCTAAATCATTTATTCGAAAGCTCAATATAAATTAAACTATGATCTGAAATACACTCATAAGTGAAATATTAGTTTTAAAAATTAACCATGGACAAAAAATTATACATTGAAACTTCCCAATAGTGAAATAACAATATCATAGTGATCATAAATCGTAATTAAAATTGGGGTCAATATGCAACGTGGTATAGTAACCACCTCAAACTTATAAATCTAAACCATTTATTCGAAAGCTCAATATAAATTAAACTATGATATGTAATACACTCATAAGTGACATATTAGTTTTAAAATTTAACCATGGACAAAAAATTATACATTGAAACTTCCCAGTAGTGAAATAACAATATCATAGTGATCATAAATCATATATGCTTACTAATTACATAAACTATAGAATACAGCCTAACAAAAATTTGTTAATATATACAAAATGCATATCCCTCGATGTGTGCAAAATATCAAAGCTTTATATTAACGGAATGTTGAGAAAATAAAATTTATAGGAATATGTCAAGATTGATCAAAGCTGCTATACTTCCAAGAGTCTTGAAGACTTAGTAGACTTTTAAATTTTCGTTATTATATTATAAATAATAGTGTATACTGTAGTAGATCTCTCATAATTTCTATAATATGTGTAATTGACAATATCATAACTTATAGTGTAAATAGCACCTATAAATGAATATATTTAAATATATATAAGGTTTATTTTGTTCAATGGTTATTATGCCCCGCAAGTTGTAATTACACCCCTCAGCTTATTATTATGTATGTTTAAAGATTGATTTTTTATTAAATAAAGCAATTTATGCAGGTTAACTGTATATGAATCTTTTTATAAGGTCAATATCTATAATTTGTGTGAAAAATATGTGCAATATATTCTTATTTTATTAATTTAATAAGCTGCGGGGTATAGTGATAAAAGAAATGCCCACTATAACAATAATAATAATGTTTCTTATCAAAGTATCAGTATAAAATATTCATTATTCAAATTTTCCAGTTAAAATCATACATGATATTGTTATGGTAGGACATTGTATTCTTCCCCAACAATATGATTGTATTCTTCCCAACAATTTTAAAATTGCAATGGAATATAACTTCAGCAAATTTACAAAGGTTTTCCTATATTTATAACTCTCTTCATGTATTCTTCCAGGAACACCTTCCTACAAGAAATCCTACCAAGTAACTACCTCTAGGAATAATGAAGTAAGTCGCTCCTCTTGAATGAAACTTTCAAAAAGCAAATCTCTTTTTGGAATGGAATTTGTAGTATATATTGTTGCAATGTAGCTGAAACATCTACTGAAGCTAATTGATTATTTTATTCAGTTTCAAATTTTTTTCTAAATATCTAGACATAGCTAGATATATAACTAATGATATATTACTTCAGTTATAAAATATACTAACAGTATTGTAACTTAAGGCATAATGTGCATTTTTTTATGTTTGTTTACTTCTTTTTCCATCTTTTGTTTCTTATTAAACCTTCAATTCACTATTTAACTGACTCTTAACTGAGTTTCTGGGTATTGCGAATGTTTCATGGTTTTTTCCCGTTTTTTTCTCAGTTTAAAGGTTATCAGTCATAGCTATTATTTGTATTGTATTTCTTTTTTGAATCAAACATAGTAGCTATGACTATATATGAAAATGTTATTATTTTTATTGATAGCATGTTGAATATAACTTTGTAGTTTGTGACTAGCTAACAGCTTCCATAATTATAATATAGTGGCTTCATTTGTAATTTGAATCATCAAAATATTTTCTACCTATTTTTTTCTACTTATATCTTTTTATTCTCATAGGTACCTGGTACTTCTACTTCAAACCTCAATCCAGTCAGCGGTGAAGGGTATGCAAGGTGTCTTTTTTCAAAATTATCTGATGATGATGTTCCAGACTTTCAGTCTATTGAAGAAAAAGATTACCTTCATGTTAGTTGTAGCTAGTTTATTTAAATTTAGAGTTTACTATATACATTAGCTTTTGTAGCTACTAGGTGAAATAACTTGACAAAGACCAGCTGTTCAGAACTTGAGAGCAACAATAAGAGATATATGAATATAATAGCCCATATATAATTGGTAATTATTCTCAAATAGTCACACCTATAATTACTTTTCAGTATTCTTTCAAATATAAGAAGGAGATTAACCCTTATGATGGAATCAATGGATTTCAGTAAGGAAGCTGGGGATATTATAAAGTATAAACCACTTCTTGTCAAGCTATTTCACTTCGCACATAATACAATGGCCAAGAAGTCATCTAATTTCTTCATATAAGAAAGAAAAAATTAATGTCATTTAAATTGGTAGTTATGAAATGTTCTTTAAAAGAATTGAGGCTGATGTGTCAATAAATAAAACTAATATTATTGATTTATTGCTTTTAGTCTGCTGATCCTGATCAAATGGATATTTCAGCTGAAGCTAACCAATATGGCTGTCTTAATGAAGTTATTGATATATGTATATTTATTTCAGTCAAATCAAGCAAAAGATTTTTTCAAAGATCATTGCTATTCTGCAACATCTGTGGATGATACCGATAACTGCATGGAGATCAATAGCCCTGTAAGTGTTTTTTTTGTATAGGGAAGTTTTAATAAATTATAGAAATTATATTATTCATATAGGTATAGGAATAGTTATTATTAATTTGCAGGTTATTGATAAATCAGTTCCAGAGCAACAGGTGGACCATACCTATTCAATACATGCGATTAATAATCCTGATAGTTCTGCTACCACTTCTACTGTGAGAGTTTCTATATAAAAAATGAATACTATTACTGATTGTTTAAAGAAATTATTGAAAATCGCTCTCTTAAAATATATGTATTATTCCAGTTATGTGAACTTCTTAAATCACGATGTTCACCAAAGTCTTGTCACACTGCTCCTACCAAACGGAAGATTGAATGTTCAACTGATGTAAGTAGCTGCTGCACTAATTTTTTTTTTACAAATCCACACCAACTGATATGTTTCTTAATTCACTAGCTATTTTAATTTATGCGATTGAAAATTATTGAATTCTATCAATGTTTTTTTTACAGGAAACTCCTCATCGTTTGGAATACAAAAGATTCCGAAAAAGAGAATATAAAAGTAGGAGAAAAATGAAAACTGTAACCAAAAATGTAACAGAAACATACTCCAGACTAAATATTGATGATTTCACACACAAATATAGAAATGTATTCAGTCCAATAGTAATGGAAATTATGAAAATGGATCTCATGAAGAAGAAAATGAAAAAACCAAGATATAGCGCAATTCAAAGATAGTTAGGAGTTAATTTTTTAGTTGCTGCAAGCAAAACTGGGTACCAACAGTTGAACAAGTGGCTACCACTTCCATCATTGAAAACCTCGCACAGATTACTCAAGAAGTACAAGAGTGAACCTGGTCTAAAAGAACATAATGACAAACTCATTCGAATGAAAGTGCATGCAACGGATAGAAACAATAACTTTGCATTCCTTTCATTTGATGAAATGTCTTTAAGGAAGTCATTGTCCTATCATCAGACACAATATATGGCTTTGCTGATGATGGCAATACTCGATCAAAAGAGTTGTGTTCATCTGTTCTATGTGTGATGGCGGTGGGCATCGTTAAAAAGTGGAAATTTCCCCTCTCCTACTTTTTCAGCTCAAGTACTCTTAAATCTGAGCATGTGATTCCAATAATCAAAGAGAGTATATCTGCTATGGAAAAGGAGGGTTTCCACATTTTGGGGGTTGTATCGGATCAAGGATCAAATTTTGAGAATTCATTCAAAATACTTGGTGCCACAGAAGAGGATCCTAAAATCACGATGAACAATAAATCTTACTTTGTAATAAGAGACCCCCACATCTTCTGAAAAGCTCTAGAAATTATTTGACAAACGGCTGTGTCAAAATTCCTGGCTTTACTGCCTCTGCTAAATGGGGACATATAGAAGAGTTGTATACAAAGGATAGCCGAAACAGCATGAGATTGGCTCCACGGTTGACAGAAAAGCATCTCTTCAATTTGAACCGTTCAACAAAAATGAAGGTAAAACTAGCAGCTCAAGTTCTGTCTAACAGTGTTTCTGCATCATTGAATTGCTGCATTGCCAATAGCACCATATGCTCTGAAGCTGCTGCTCCAGCGAATATTGCAAAAAAATCAATGACATTTTTGATGTTATGAACTCCAGGTCACCTCTAGAAAAAGTGCCATTAAGACGCCCTATATCCACCACATCCGAGTCTGTTACATTTTTGAAAAAGGCTGCTGAATGGCTTACTGAATTGGAATGTTTAAACAAAAATAGAAGATGCCATTTTATACGTGGTTGGAAACAAAATATAAATTCCATCTTAGAATTAAACCGGAAGCTCAATTCTCTTGGTTACCTTACCTCGCTACCAGAAACTTGAGTCAAGATCCGTTGGAACACTTCTTTGGCAAAATTAGACAGCGTACTCAATATACAGATGCAATGAGCTTTATGACAAACTATTCCAATATATCCAGTGCATCACTGATTGCTGCTCCAAGTACTGGGAATTGTGAGCTAGACATTCATGAAGCTGTTCAAGAGCTTATGGTGGTTGAAGATGTTGTAAGTTTTATCAGGAAAAGTTTTGAAATTTTTATTCATTATTTTGAATGAGGAATATATTAAATTTGCTGTAGAATCGGAAGCAGTTGTGCATTATTCACATGAATTTTAAAGTACTATATGAGATTATCTTGAATAGTATAATTGGAATCCTCTTTTCCAGTTGGTTTAATAATTTTGCTCATGTACCTACCTTGACATAAATATTGCACTGTTAAAACTTAATTTTATAATTTGAAGTAGCTATTGAATTATCTAACTATATTTACCTCTGCATTCAAAAATAAATGTATACGAATCATTTACAGGATGTTCCCTCTGACCCTGATGAGGCAATTCTTGAATTTGAGGATTCGGAAATTGAAACTGCTCTCCTCTATTCGGGAAACCCTTCATCCCCCATTGGAGGATTCTTTGAATTTGTTGAGGCCGAAAATGCTACGAGATACTTTCATCGCTATGAAACTAAACAGATTCCATCAGTCAAAATTGAAGAAGAAGGCAACAAAATGCTCAACCTGCAGCAGTATTTTCGTCACCCAAGATTTGAGTATGCATTTATTTGTATCTTTCAAAGAATGTAAAGAAAGTGCAGACTCATCTTGGGGACTTAAATACTGCTCAGCTTCATTCATTGCTCTAATAACTGAGATGGAAAGAGTGTTTTTGTACTTATTTGATAATTATTGCCATTTGAAAGGAATCAGTAAAATAATTTTCAATGTCATAAAAGGTTACTGCTACCTTTCATCTGTTTTCTGCTCTGATGAAGTGACTGACTACTTTGTTAGTTTCTTCATCAGGTGCAGAATATTCCATTGTATCAAACATTGGAATTCAATATTAGGTAAAACATCTCTGGATGATAAGAAACTTAAAAAAATTATGCATAAATATTTTCTATCTAGGTATCTAGCTTTATGGATTGAAATAACTGATTTTCCTCCTTTTTGATCAATTAAGTGAAAATGTAACTTAATTCCTATACTCCATATCATTGAAATTATAGTAGCTATAGAATTTTGTGTTGAAAATGATAAGTCCTATCTAAAAAGATGTTAGAAATGTATAAAATCAGAATTGCAGGATTGTGACATAGAAATATCTATTTTGTTCTAACTAATTTAACATAATATTATTTTCATAATAACAATGATGTAATGATAGGAATCTGCTGTTAATTTCGACTATATTATTTTTTTTTAAATTATCGGAAAGTCTGTTATTTCACTTAGATAGATACTATTATTTTAAGTAAAGGAAGCCCCAGGGGCTCTATCCTGAAACTGTCTATGGTGAAGAGAAGAGGAGTGGCGTCCCTTGGGTCCCGAACTGTTGTAATTTGGATTATGGATTGTCTTTTTTCATGTTTACCATTTTTTTACGCTACTTTTAGTTTTAGAGGATAGCGCTAGGGTTATGCTCTTCAACTACGAGGTATTATATTTTGTGTTGAGTAGGCTCGTAGGCTTCATTTACTATCACCTCTTCATTTTCCTCTTCCATCCGTGAGTGCAGCCATCGGTTCTTGTGTCCCTTTTCGTCACATTCCTTGGTAAGTGACTGCATTCACGGAGTAGCTTTTCTGCATCCATGAGCATTGTCAATGACGCTGGTAGGAGACTTTCTTTGTTCATGGAGCCACTTTCCTTTCTGACTGTTCTTCCAGCCCTTTGTATTTAATTTCCTTTTGACGTCAGCGATATGGCCAATGGTTCCGAAGCAGACGTTAAACCCCTACTAAAATAAATAAGTAAAGGAAGAAACAGTTAAAATTAACATGAAAATTTTATACAGTTGTTGTATTCATATCGTTCTATTTGCACCTTTTTTCTTTCGAGTACTGTTACTCTTTTTTTTTTTTTTAATTTCATGCTTCCATTGCTTTAATCTAATTCGTGCATCATCATTCTGTTTCTAGTTGTAAAGTATTTAACCTTGAAGCGACCAAAGGACTCGAGGTTCCCATCTCAGTGTGAAATATTGATTTATTAATTTATAAATCTATATTTCACACTGAGATGTGAACCTAGAGTCCTTTGGTCGCTTCAAGGTTGAATACTTTGCAACTAGAAACAGAATGATGATGCACGAATTAGATTAAAGCAATGGAAGCATGAAATTAAATATTTATTCTCACTGAAACGGACCCGATGAGTTTATATTTTCATGATCAACAAATCAAATAATAATTTATAAAAATATAAACCTGATTATTATCCTTATAAAGCCATTACCCCCATAATAAGCTCTTTTTTCCATTATACTAATTTAATTACAGCAACAAAATAAAATAAACAATTATTATTTCATTTCTTCAAATTTAGTTACTTGTACTTGTTCTAAATAGTTTTTTTCTACTTGACATAAATTGGAATTCGTAAGTTTTTACTATTTTTATGCGGAAACGAAAAAAAGGAGTGAACGTATCACTGCGCCTAATAGAGAGGCAAATTTTAATTTTCTCAATCAATAATGAATCCATTTAACTAAATAATTAATTATTCATATGATGAGTAGCTAGTTAACTAATAAAAATTATCTACTAAGCAATTCCTCTTTTTATCACAGCAAACAATATTTTCCATTAATATATTAGTGGTAGGTATAACCTTTCAGTCGATGAAATAATTTTAATGAAAAAGCGTACAACACAGAGAAATTAGTCCATTAGAAGTAAGCGCTTGCTTACTTCACTTCATATTGATTCCATCACGATTCAATTTCACCTTTATTAGTAGTATAACAGATAATTTGTTTGCTGCTGTTCAATCTTTCGTTTTTTTAATTCCGTGAATTAAGAGCTAACAGAAAAAGCTGTGACGTCACTCGACTACATCAATTTTTTGGCTAATTTGTACCCGTTGATGTGTCCCTACTACGTAGGTATTCTATATACTATATTTCTATATAGAAAAGAGTCACTGTGGTGATCAGAGAAATTGCTATAATCTATTTCAACAAAACATTTTGTCTGATTTACATAAAAAACGGAGACTATATGAATTATTAGTATTTAAAATATATAGTAAATGTACTTGGTACTTGAAAGTACTTTAAAAAGTACTTGTACTTTGAAAGTACTTTCTTATTTCAGTACTTGGGCAACTACTTCAAGTACTTGGATTTACGAGTACTTGTACTTAGTACTTAAGTACTTTCGATGTACTTTTCACCCATCTCTGAGTACAAGTACTCGTAAATTAATGTACTTGAAGTAGTTGCCCAAGTAATCAAATAAAAAAGTACTTCCAAAGTACAAGTACCAAGTACTTTTTAAAGTACTTAGAAGTACCAAGTACATTTACTATACAATTAAAAAACTAATAATTTATACTGTTAACTCTGATAGTACATCATCACAGTGACTCTTTTCTCTGATAGTACATCATCACAGTGACTCTCTTCTCTGAAAGTACATCATCACAGTGACTCTTTTCTCTGATAGTACATCATCACAGTGACTCTTTTCTCTGATAGTACATCATCACAGTGACTCTTTTCTCTGATAGTACATTATCACAGTGACTCTTTTCTCTGATAGTACATCATCACAGTGACTCTTTTCTCTGATAGTACATCATCACAATGACTCTTTTCTCTGATAGTACATACATCATCACAATGACTCTTTTGTCTGATAGTATATCATCACGAATCACAATGACTCTTTACTCTGATAGTAAGTACATCATCACAGTGACTCACTGTACACGTCCACACGCTTATAATTCGTCAATGTGTTTGGTAAATATTGGTTGTGATATCTAGGTATCACAAAATAATTATGTTCAATGTACTTAAATTGGTCAATATAACTCATAGTCTCTATACATGACTGTATGTCAGAATATATAAATATTCACCGTCACATAAAAGTATACAATGTCTTACAGTCTTAGTTTTCGATTCTACTGTTTGACAAAGTTTTCAATTTTACTGCTTGACAAACAATTTTTCAACATGTTGGACCTCTTCAAACTCTACTTTTTATCCAGTTGCTGTAAATTTAGTTTTGATGAGAAAAAGAATTAATTTTGTAGTGATTTTAGAACTAAACTTTTAAAATCTCTTGACTGAAAGGAAAAATGTACTTTGCAAAGTACTTTTTACTTGGAAAATAACAAGTACTTGTAAAAAGTACTTCTAAGTAATTATTCAAAGTACTTTTTAGAAAGTACTTCAAGTAGTACTTGAAGTACTTACTTGTTACTTAATACTTGGTACTTGGGAAGTACTTTCCCGCCCATCTCTGCTGACTCCCTACCTACGCTGGCTGCCTCGACCCATAATCCCAGTTGTTAACAATCGACACGCTTCAGACGATGACAAGTTACAAAAGTTGAAAAAAGGATGGACTGGCCCAACGAAACGAAGAGACTGTCAGAGCGTTGAGGTCTAAACACCCACCTGCCCCGCTTGACTTCATGACGCCAGAGCCTCCGGATAATTCTCTAATTGTGCCTATTGTTTCGGAGGAGGATGTCCGGAGGGCCGTTAATTCTTTCCGTCCTGGTTCTGCCGGAGGACCTGAAGGCCTCAGGCCAGGTCATTTGAAGACGCTATTGTCCCATTCATCTGCAGAGGCTGGAGTACGTCTTTTGACCACTCTGACAGATTTTGTGAATGCGATATTGAGAGGAAAAGTTCCTGATTTTGCTTTGTCAACTTTCTATGGAGCCACATTATGCGCTTTAACCAAAGAGGATGGTGGCATCAGACCCATAGCAGTTGGTAATACCTTGCGTAGGTTGGCTGCCAAGGTTGGTGCGCGCACCTTATCACACTGAAGCTGCCACACATTCTGCAAGACGGTACTTGAATGACTGTAACCAAAGGAGGGTGTTTCTCAAGGTGGATAAGAAAAACGCTTTCAATTGTCTGAGGAGAGATACCTTCCTTACTGTTATTCGTAACCGTGTGCCAGAGCTATATATACTCCTTTGGCAAGCTTATTCTTCGCCTTCAGTTTTGTTTTTTGGTGAAGAGGTGCTGAGGTCAGAGACAGGTATCCAGCAGGGTGACCCCTTTGGCTCGATCCAGAGGTCCTTAGGGTAGCCATTGCTCTCAGAGTTGGTGCCAGAGTTTGTGAACCTCATTCTTGCCGCTGTGGTATTGGGATGGATGTCAGAGGACTGCATGGCCTGTCTTGTAGGTACAGTTCTTGGCGTCACCCAAGACATGCAGCAATGAATGATGTGGTAAAACGGGCTTTGCAGAGAGCAGGACTCCCTTCAGTACTTGAGCCTCCTAGGCTTGACAGAGGTGATGGTAAACGCCTAGATGGTATTACTGTGTTTCCTTACATGAATGGAAAGAGTCTGATTTGGGATTGCACGTGTGTCGACACATTTGCCGAGCACACCTCAATGATTCCGCAGTTGAGGCCGGATCAGCTGCAGGGACTGCAGAGAACCGTAAGCGTCAGAAATACTCTGCCCTTGGAGGTGCATACATATTTGAGCCAATTGCTGTAGAGACCACAGGAGCGTACGGTAGTACGACCTCCTTAATCATGAAGTCCATAGGTAGACGCCTTGTTGAGACAACAAATGATCCAAGAGAGTCTGCCTGGTTCCAACAGCGAATGGCTCTTGCGATCCAGAGAGGGAATGCCTTCAGCATCCTCTCAGCAGCGAAGGAGAGGTTTTAGAGGGTCGGGTCCACCCCTTCAGGGAACTCAACCCCTCACTCGTAGTTCCTGAAGGAATTTCCTCTTCTGTAAAGATTTTATCCTTCTTGTTTTTGATGAAAAAATATTGTCTTTAAAAAAATATTGTTTAGAATTCTACTTCATTATTATGTAGAATGAAAATATTACGAAAGATAGATCTTTGATAGTTTTACCTCCTCATCATTCATCAAAACTAAAGCCTGGTTCGCACGATCATACATGAATGATATGCAAGCATGATCAGGCCAGCCGGGCCTGGTATTATTGTTCCAGATTTTTTTCTTCTTTAAATACCATATAAACGCTTTCTTTTATCACATTCTTCTACAAGTATATTTTTACTATCTGATCTGGTACATTCAGGAAAATACTTTTGGCATCCTTAATTGGGCATGATCATTCAGCATATCATAAAGCATGATCAATTGATCATGTGAACCCCTTTTTTGCATGACATTCTGTTTGATCATGCGGCATGATAAATGAAGGAAAACCAGTGAACAATGGACGGAGCTTCAAACGTGATTTGCATGGAATGACTGAGTGAACGCTACACACATATTCAGTCAAAATGTCATTTTTTTCCAGAACAATGGATAAGCAACTTGAAGAAGAGATATCATTAGAATTTATTTTTATTTATAGGAATCACAAATGTTTGTGAAAAGTTCAATCTTATGATTATTGATTTATTTTTTGAAAATATACTGGAAACATATAAAAAAATATTTGCAAGTGAATCTGTTTTAATACAAAAATAATGCAAATTCTATTTCTCAGATAATTCGCTCACTAGATTCCTTTATCAATTTATTTTGGTGTAAATTTTTTCTCATATATTGAGACTGCAATCGCGTTTTGACGAAACAGACATTGTACTACCACACCGAAATCTATTTGACTGACAGAAGGCAAAACGTCTATCATTCATCTGTTTAATGCTGAATGACATTCTGCATGACTGTGCGAACCGACCTTCAGGTGAGTGCCGTGAAATGAAGCACAGGTAATTAAGGTACGCAGATGAAAAGTTATACCTACTTACTTAAATCTAATCGTAAAATAAAGAACATCGAATGACTTTATTTACGCGGAATGTTTTACTAGTTTCTTACGAGGTTCTAGGTAAGTCTTATCGCAGTGATGAATTCTTATCTCTTATCTAACCACGGTCTGTTGTTCTTAAAGTCACATTACAGTGCAGTGCTCAAGATAGTGACGTGTGCAACAGATTATAGTGATTATAGAAGGAACAATTGCATGTAAGTACCTAAATACATAACCGTGACTTATAAATCATAAGATAGTTTTATGAACAAAACAAGAGTACGAAAACTGCAAGTGTCTTCCACATTTTAGTAGAGCTTGTTAATCACTATTGAATAGGTACTTGCTATAATCATTTGACTAATTAATCATTATATTTAGAGAATATGGAGAATGTTTTCTAGAGAAGCATATTTCACAAAGAATTTTGTCACAAGCTTAGTGATTATTAGAGTTGTGACATTTCATATTATGCATGTGCTGATAAGACGTGCTTATGCAATTTGAAACTGCATATGCAAATGTATGTAAATAAAAAAGTGCATATGCAAATGAATGAGAAACTGCATATGCATTTCAAAATGCATATATGCACTTAAAAACATACATGCATTTGGAATAACATGTAGACGGTGGCCGGTCAATTGATCCCCGGTCATTAGATCCCCGGTCATTTGATCCCCATACCTTTTGATCCCCGGTCATTTTATCCCCAGTCATATTTTTTGTTTGCTCATATATTTAGCCTACAATAATTTATTACGATTTTTATTTCTATATAAAAATTGCCATTTACTATTTAAATAATAAATAAAACTTCTACAAAAATTTATATAATGAAACAAAATAGCAGAATTCAAACAGCTAGAACTTATTATCGCAACAAATTTATCATTTTTATTTACAAATATTACAACTAGTCAGAAAACATATTACAGGTGATAGGAAATATTAACCAACTCTTGCAAGCTAAAGTTAGGTATATTCACTTCGCAAGCTAAGTGCATATACCTAACTTTCAATATAAGCTGTTTTCTCCGAAACTATTACAAACATTATGATCATGTAGGTGGGATAGATGTAAAATCATTTTATTGTAAATAGTATACTTAAGTTATTTTACCATAAAAATATTTTTGATTTCTCACCTGCATGACGATTATAATTGTAATAGTTACGGCAAAGAAAGTTACTCCTCAATTAGCTCCTATTATACCATGGAGTAGAAATAATTACGAGGCATGGTCCTGATTTATTTGATTAGTAATATGTGCAAGTTATGATAAGTATGAGGTATACCTGAACATTTAAATTTGAAAGCTTATTGGTATACTGTTACTTATTTGAATAAAAAATGTTTAATTTTTTGGTAGCTGTTTTTACCCTTATTACTTAGTTTCTTTAAAAACTTCATCGACTGTAAGGTGCATATTTCTATTACTGTAATTGACCTAGACCCCATGTAGATAATTAAAAGAGTATATATATTATTATGAGGTTATTTAAACTCAACGTTGAAGGTTTTATCAGATTTCAAGCTTTCGAATAGAAAGATTTCTATTCATCAGCAGAAGAAGGGTGGAAAACCTGAACCTGACAATGAATTTTATGACCAATAGTTGTATGTTGAATACCATCTTTCTATTTAAATTTTATACTATTTATGTTTTTTAAATTTTATCTATATTATAGTTTTTTATTATTAATTAATCTATTGAAAATCGAAATATGAAACGAAATTTTGAAAAAAATTTACAACCTATAGCTACTGCTGACAACATACATTCTCTAGAAATTTTTTACTTTCTTTATATTTGTAACAAGCTATAGAGGCGCGATAAAAAACGGTGAACCTCTTTAACTATATGTCTATTTCTTTCTGTTGATTTTTCTGTATTTTATTAGTATTATCATTTTTTTTTGTTATAATTTTTTTTATTATTTAAATTTAATTACTATAGTTTCTATGTGTGTCCTCTATTCTATGTGTGTTCTTTATTTTTATTTGTTACTTATTCCTATATGTGTCCTATTGATCCTATGTGTTTTGTTGTTTATGTGTCCTATGTGTCCTCTTGGTCATACGTGTCCTCTTGGTCCTATGTATCCTCTTGTTCCTAAGTATCTTCTTGTTTCTAACTATAGAAAAAGAAGATACTTAGGAACAAGAGGATACATAGGACACTTAGTTTAAACAGAAAGATGGTATCCAACATACAACTATTGGTCATAAAATTCATAGTCAGGTCTAGGTTTTCCACCCTTTTCTCCTTTTGATGAATAGAAATCTTTCCATTCGAAAGCTTGAAACCTGATAAA
The DNA here is from genome assembly GCA_947561585.1 of Caprella mutica. Taxonomy (NCBI): domain Eukaryota; kingdom Metazoa; phylum Arthropoda; class Malacostraca; order Amphipoda; family Caprellidae; genus Caprella; species Caprella mutica. The sequence continues at coordinate 67,760 of CANNZV010003074.1, forward strand.
ACCTTCAACGTTGAGTTTAAATAACCTCATAATAATATGGATTTCCCGTTGAGTTTGAATCTTTTCCATCAAGAGTATATATGCAAACTTAATTGCCCATATCCCAAGCAACCAGTCTATGTTGGCCCCATGTGTTCACTACATTGGTTAGTGGATTGAACATAGCAAATGGTAAAACAATATGGGCACTACATTTGCCCAATGTGTCTTTCCCACCAGTCGAAATGGCAGGTAGCACCAACGTGGAGAAGATGTGACAGCCCCATATGCTCGAACTTGCATGTCGTACCAACATTGTACCTACCAATGTGACGTTTCTGTGCTGAATATATATTTTCATTATTATTTTAAATTGGAAATTTCAATCAATATAAAATAATTTACCAATTAATTTACCAACATATCATACAATATACTTACATATAATGTAAAATTCAAATTACTTAAATTCGGTAGATACTAATTACTTTTGGTGTAATAGGAATTAATGCATTGCAAGTAATGTAATATTTTTATATTGAATTCTTAGCTTTTGCATGTGTAATGCTTGTATATTTGCGAGTAATGTTATTGTAAATATATTATTTTTGTTGTTATATTCGTGATATGATAAATTAAAATATTGCCCGAAAAGGTTCCGCGCATATTGCGGGAATTTATTTAAGACCTATATTGTTTGTGAACCCTACTGTTTTATATGTTTTGTTCCTCAATAAATTTGTATCATTGAAAGATAATGATATTAATAATTGGAATGGATATCTTTTCTCTAATTGAATAAATCTTTTCAACAAAATTATCAGTGAATGTACAATATTATATTGAAAACTATAATATTATATAGAAATATTACAGGTAGACGACTAAAATGTTATTTGTGGTAAAATACTATAGTATCTATAATATTATTGTGCACATGACAAGTTTTAGTACATGAATAGTGATACTTTCAGAATTATATGTAATAATCATATTATATTAAAATTTTGTTATGATAAGCTAACAATTAAAATTTAAAAAATCCTTTTTTTATTAATTAATTGCTACCTGGACTTGCAAGGGTGTTAGGTTTGTTGTACTGAATTTAAATAAAAAAAAAATTAAGTAGAATATATTTAAATATTTCTGGTGAAATGATACTGGTTATAATTATCTACGAAATAATTATTTATATGAAATGATCAATTTTTTGAAAGTTTAGATCAACTTTTTATTCTTGTAAACCATATAAAAACTCCGCGCGAGACTAGATAAATTTCTGAAGTGCCTTGAATTATCACAGTGTGCATGACGTCATCACGGCAACACACTAAAATAAAAATTAAAGCAACTAAAATATTTAAAATTATAATAGCTTTCCATTTACTACCACTGTATGAAAGTAAGAATAGATTTAGTTGATTATTTAATCTCATAAGCCTCTAATTTTCTATTTAAGAGTATTGCCGCCTCGATGACGTCACGTACACTAAACACACGATTGTCACTACAATGTAAACTGTTAGGCCCGTCCACACCTTCACTCACGAGCGTCCACACCTTCACTCATGCCTCAAGAAATCGATGCATGCGTGTGTTCATGCCCGTCATTTCTGGTGCAAACGCATGCCTTTTGTTATCGCTCCCAGAGCGATAGTATGCCGCTGCATGCGTGTGAAATCATCATTCATGCCAGTAGGACGCTTGCAGTCACGACAACAGAATGGAAGTGGACGGAGCTCCGCTCGAAACATAACAGTATACTTTACTTTCTGAATATTATTGTGTTCTATTATTGTTATTTTAATATTTTGTTTATATTATTAACTCAGACGAAAGTACATCTTTATTAGTGATGTTGTTCAGTCGTTCCCTGCAAACATTTCCACATGGCATACACATGGATGCCATGTGGTTGGATGGTTATAATATGGCAATATGTTTTTAAGATGTATCATCCACATTGAAACAACCTAAACACTAAAATAACATATGTTAACCATGTGTAATTTACCACATCAAAACCACATGTCAAATACCATTTCAATAACAGATGTTAACCATGTGTAATTTACCACATTAAAACCACATGTCAATTACCATTTCAATAACAGATGTTAACCATGTGTAATATACCACATTGAAACCACATGTTAATTACCATTTCAATAACAGATGTTAACCATGTGTAATTTACCACATTAAGACCACATGTGAATTACCATTTCAATAACAGATGTTAACCATGTGTAATATACCACATTGAAACCACATGTCAATGACCATTTCAATTACAGATGTTAACCATATGTAATTTACCACATTAAAAGCACATGTCAATGACCATTTCAATAACAGATGTCAACCATGTGGTTACGCAATATCATAAACACATGTTTAAAAACATACTAAAACCATATGTTATAGATATTTAATTATAAACATAAAACATGGTAATTGGCATGTGGTTGTAATGTGGTAAATTACACATGGTTAACATCTGTTATTGAAATGGTAATTGACATGTGGTTTCAATGTGGTAAATTATACATGGTTAACATCTGTTATTGAAATGGTAATTGACATGTGGTTTCAATGTGGTAAATAACACATGGTTAACATCTGTTATTGAAATGGTAATTGACATGTGGTTTCAATGTGGTAAATTACACATGGCTAACATCTGTTATTGAAATGGTATTTGACATGTGGTTTCAATGTGGTAAATAACACATGGTTAACATATGTTATTAAAATGGTATTTGACATGTGGTTTTAATGTGGTAAATAACACATGGTTAACATCTGTTATTGAAATGGGCATTGACATATGGTTGTAATGTGGTAAATTACACATGGTTAACATCTGTTATTGAAATGGTAATTGGCATGTGGTTGTAATGTGGTAAATTACACATGGTTAACATCTGTTATTGAAATGGTATTTGACATGTGGTTGTAATGTGGTAAATTACATATGGTTAACTTCTGTTATTTTCTAACTCTAAATACAATTAAGTGAAAGAGGACGATCAATCTATTTATTGTATAATTACAGTAGAGCTCCACTATAGTCAACTCCTGTATAGTGAACCATCCTCTTTAGTAGAACCCTGTTTAGCGAACTTACTTTTATTGTGAAAATATTTAGTTTAGTTTGCCACAAATTGCCTTGTTTTCTATGAATATCTATATAGTAAATTAGTTGTATTCCATGAAAGTTCTTCCAGTACTAATTTCCTTTAATCAAGTCATGTGTAGTGATCCGTTCTGATATTTAGAGTTCTGAGAAATTAAATACACTGAATAATGAATATATTTGAAAAAGAAAGAAAGTATGTTATGTAGTCTGCCATGATAATGCTAGTTTTCTACACAACTCTTAAATCATCTACACTCTACAGCAAGGGTGGCCAAATGCAGCACTCATTGCTATTTTGGCACTCGTGCCCACCAGAGAAAGGGTACTTTATTTTCTACCAAAGAAAATTTAGAATATTTAGCCCTGACTGCTTTATAAATTACAAGGATATATAATATAAAAGTGGATGGTAAAATAATTGAAGAACAGAATATTTTTAATTACCTTGATACTTTGATAGTCAATTTTATACGTTAATAAGGTATTTTTAGTTTATTGTTAAAGTAGTGCCGGTGTTTAAAAAAATTACTTCCGACTCATTTTTTTATCCGACTCTCTCTTTCTTATACTGGTAAGAATTTGTGCAATTATTTTTAATTCCTTTTTTTAATAAGTTGGGATTTTATGAATAAGTTACTAAATTTTTATTACTCAAAACAACTTATTTTTGTTTTTATTATAAAAAAAGAAAAGTATAATTATATATCATTTTTTAATTGCTTTTAATTCAAATAATAAATATACTTTAAATATTTATGTTCCAAATATGAAATATGTACGATTAAACGTACCTCAATAAAATCTATCCCCGCCCTCTCATTTTAATTACTCAGTATCCCCTGCAATTTAGAAAAACGGAAAGAAAATGGTAACGGCACTGTTATTCCATATTTCGGCACTGAAAAATACAATAAGTGCCCATCCCTGCTCTAAAGTGAAGTAAATCATCTAAAGTGAATATAAATTTACTAATAATAACTTCTAAAAGCTACTTCTATCATGTCCAGGATGGCTCATTGGATATGTCGCAGACTCAAAACAACAGCAAACTTCAGGGACCCCAGTTCGATTCCGGAAGCACCACTTCATTTCTTTCCCCATTTCTTTCAATTTAAATTGTATATAACAATATGTAATATTAAACTAAATAATATACAGGCAAATTAAATATACACTATAAACAGTAAAGTAAGAAATGGCAATAAAATTAGTATGATCTTTTTGATTTATTGACACATGGTACTGATGTGTGTTACACATGGTACTGATATGTGTTACACATGGTATTGATATGGGTAACATATGGTTTTGATATGGGTAACATATGGTATTGATATGGGTAACATATGGTTTTGATATGGGTAACATAAGGTTTTGATATGGGTAACATATGGTATAGATATGAGTAACATATGGTACAGATATAGGTAACATATGGTATTGATATGGGTATCATATGGTTTTGATATGGGTAACATATGGTTTTGATATGGGTAACATATGGTTTTGATATGGGTAACATATGGTACAGATATGGGTAACATATGGTACAGATATGGGTAACATATGGTACAGATATGGGTAACATATGGTTTTGATATGGGTAACATGTGGTTTTGATATGGGTAACATATAGTTTTGATATGGGTAACATATGGTTTTGATATGGGTAACATATGGTACAGATATGGGTAACATATGGTACATATATGGGTAACATATGGTTTTGATATGGGTAACATATGGTTTTGATATGGGTAACATATGGTTTTGATATGGGTAACATATGGTTTTGATATGGGTAACATATGGTACATATATGGGTAACAAATGGTACAGATATGGGTAACATATAGTACAGATATGGGTAACATATGGTACAGATATGGGTAACATATGGTACAGATATGGGTAACACATGGTACAGATATGTGTTACACATGGTACTGTTATGTGGTTTTGTTATGGTTAACATGTGTATTCCATATGTTATACATGTGGCAAAACCACATGTATAACATATCGTCCAAGGTTCCAAAAATCAACATTGTATCCTCATTGTTATAATGTGGACATAACCACATGGTATACATGTGGAAATGTTTGCAGGGTTAAGCCCTTACTAAACTAAAAACCCTGGTATAATTAACAATGGTTTTAATTTCATACCACTTCATCAGTAGTAAATTAGTATGCTATAGTGCCTACACAAACAAATACATTTTCTTCATCATGACTAAAAGCAAATGTGAAATATAAACAGTTGAACAAACAATTAAGACACATTTTCTGATAAAACAGAAGTCTCATTTTCACATTGAGCATGCGATTGTTTAATTTATATAAAGAATCAATCTTAAGAAATTTGATAAAACAAATTCATAATTGTTATTAGATAATCAAATTTACCCTGGAAATTAAACAAATTAGTCTAAATTACCTTAATATATGGTTTACTGTATCATCTTCAATAGACCTTTAACTTGTGAAATTAACTATATTATTGTAGGTACTACCCTGCAAACATTTCCACATGGTATACACATGGATGCCATGTGGTTGGATGGTTTTAATATGGCAATACGTTTTTAAGATGTATTATCCACATTGAAACAACCTAAACACTAAAATAACATATGTTAACCATGTGTAAAATACCACATCGAAACCACATGTCAATTACCATTTCAAAAACAGATGTTAACCATGTGTAATTTAACACATTAAAACCACATGTCAATGACCATTTTAATAACAGATGTTAACCATGTGTAATTTATCACATTGAAACCACATGTCAATTACCATTTCAATGACAGATGTTAACCATGTGTAATTTACAACATTAAAACCACATGTCAATGACCATTTCAATAACAGATGTTAACCATGTGTTATTTACCAAATGTCAATTACAATTTCAATAACAGATGTTAACCATGTGTAATTTACCACATTACAACCACATGTCAATTACCATTTCAATAACAGATGTTAACCATGTGTAATTTACAACATTAAAACCACATGTCAATGACCATTTCAATAACAGATGTTAACCATGTGTAATTTACAACATTAAAACCACATGTCAATGACCATTTCAATAACAGATGTTAACCATGTGTAATTTACAACATTAAAACCACATGTCAATGACCATTTCAATAACAGATGTTAACCATGTGTAATTTACAACATTAAAACCACATGTCAATGACCATTTCAATAACAGATGTTAACCATGTGTTCACGCAATATCATAACCACATGTTTAAGACCATACTGAAACCATATGTTAT
>CANNZV010003075.1:0-74164 GCA_947561585.1 Caprella mutica
GCATAGTTATTTTGAACAAAGAAGATTACAACTCAAAGATGCAAGAGATTATTTCGGACACCACCAAATTTAAAATTATAAATGAAGACTGGTTTAAAGTTACATTAAGACACGAAGACAAAATTAATCGATTTTTGGCAAAACTTCTTAAAGAGAAGCACATCAGTCAAGCTGTACACGACCATCTGAGGCTGTCCAGCTCTTCACCGGGGGTAATGTATGGTTTACCCAAAATTCATAAAGTTAATGTCCCTTTACGACCTATTTTATCATCAATAGGCACAGCTGGTTATAAAATCTCTAAATTTCTTCTACCATATTTAACTCCACTCACTTCTAACCAATATACTGTTCAAGATAGTTTCTCATTTGTTAAAGATATAATCAACACTCCAAATAGTAATAAGTATGTAATGGCTAGTTTTGACATTAAGTCACTTTTTACAAATATTCCCATAAATGAAACTATTAATATTGCTTCCGATTCATTGTACGACAACAATATTTATGATGTCCCTTCTTTTACAAAATTATATTTTAAAAATCTTCTGGAAATGGCTGTAAAGGAGGTGTTATTTATTTTTAATAATGTTTTATATTCTCAGTTTGATGGTGTAGCTATGGGTAATCCCTTAGGTCCAACGCTAGCGAACGTTTTCTTGTGCTATCATGAAGTAAATTGGCTCAATAATTGTCCTTCTGACTTTAAACCAGTAGTTTATAAAAGATACATTGACGATACTTTCATACTTTTTAGGCACAGTTCTCACATTACAAAATTTCTAAACTATTTAAATTCTCAACATTCTAATATTAAATTCACTTGTGAGACTGAAATTGATTCCAAATTAAATTTCTTAGACGTTTTAATAAGTAGAGAAAATGATAAATTTATTACTTCTGTATATCGCAAGAAAACGTTCACTGGCCTTGGTATGAAATTTAATTCTTTTATTCCTTTTAGTTTTAAACTCAATATTATTTCATGTTTAGTTTATAGGGCCTTTAGGATTTGTTCTAATGTAACTTTGTTTGAAAATGAATTGTCTTATCTTAGGGAATATTTTTTGAGAAATAAGTTCACAAACAAAATTATAGATAGTATGTTTAGGAAGACCATAGACAATTTATATAATCCACCTCCTTCTAAAATAACTTGTTCTAGGAAACCAATTTATGTTAAGTTAGAATATTTAGGCCATTATTCCAATGTCCTCAAACGTAAATTAACATCTTTAATTAGTAAGTTTTATCCTCAAATCGATCCTAAATTCATTTTCAATTCTTCTAACACTATTGGCAATATGTTTAAGTATAAGGACAAACTCCCCACCTTTACTTGTTTCCAACGTCATTTATAAATTCACTTGCGGACAGTGCTCCGCGGCCTACATAGGCGAGACAAGGAAACAATTAAAGGTTCGAGTTTGTCAACACAGAGGGGTTTCCTTCAGAAACCCCTTTACTGTTTTATCTAATCAAGAAAATAGCAAAATTTTAAACCATTCATATGATAATAACCATCAAATTTCGGAAAATGATTTCAAAATTTTATCAACCTGCAATAGTTACGATTTGAGGACATTGGAATCCATTTTTATTTATGAACAGAAGCCCCAATTAAATTCACAAGGGGCTTCAACTGAATTATTTATTTTAAAATGATTTTTTCTTTTATATGTAGATTGTTTTCACTGAGTTCATTTATTTGTTTATTTAACTTAATTAATTGTAACATTAGTGATATTTATTGATTTCTGTATCCTAGATAGGAGAATTTTGTATTTATATAGTAGAATTAAGATATATTTAGGTTTCCTGAGGATGATTTTTTGAAAAATCGAAAGCTTGAAGAAATATGGACTTTTTTATTACCACCCTTGTTTTTATCTTCATTATTAAAATTCGGTTTCCACGGAACAAATCTATTATTGAAACTTTACGTCACCGCTATGGAGAACAAGTAGTGAAATTATTTCGAAATTGTGAAAAGTTAGACTTCAAAATCAAGAAGACTGAAGAAGACATTTATTTTCTGACATCGTGCATTAAGAACAAGTTAACTCCAAAATTTGTTAATTTCAAGCTTTATTCGAGTAGGATTCGTCGCACCTCCTTTTACAGCGATTTCCAGAAGAAACTTCTGGAAGATGAATTAAATGAAAAGAGAACTCAAAAACGCACATTATTATCAAGATATTCCATACTTTGTAGTGATCTGCAAGCAACAACATCATGGATAGATTTCAACCATCTCTTCTCATATATCAACAACCACAACAGTAACAAAATAGATGAAGTTAAAGAAATTCATAGACGCAAACTTTTTAATTTGGGATTACGAACAGCACGAGAGGAGCTTGACCCTAGTAACTTAATATTTAATTACTCAAGAAAAAGATTATCAACAAATGAAGTAAATGCCCTAGCTAATGGACTCAAATTTGGACTTCCTCCTAAGAAAATAAATTATCACAAATTTTTCCTCTCTTTTGAAAAACTATTCACTGATTTGAAAAATAATGACATCTCACCACTTCTTCCCGATGGTTTAAATCGAGTAAGGACTTCATTGAAACACCTTGCTTACAGCACATTTTACTCCTTCAACCCTCATAGTCTCAACCCGGATAAGAAACTAGTTAGCACACTTCAAAATTTGAGCAAAGATAAGGATATCGTTATTTTGAAACCTGATAAAGGAAACGGCATAGTTATTTTGAACAAAGAAGATTACAACTCAAAGATGCAAGAGATTATTTCGGACACCACCAAATTTAAAATTATAAATGAAGACTGGTTTAAAGTTACATTAAGACACGAAGACAAAATTAATCGATTTTTGGCAAAACTTCTTAAAGAGAAGCACATCAGTCAAGCTGTACACGACCATCTGAGGCTGTCCAGCTCTTCACCGGGGGTAATGTATGGTTTACCCAAAATTCATAAAGTTAATGTCCCTTTACGACCTATTTTATCATCAATAGGCACAGCTGGTTATAAAATCTCTAAATTTCTTCTACCATATTTAACTCCACTCACTTCTAACCAATATACTGTTCAAGATAGTTTCTCATTTGTTAAAGATATAATCAACACTCCAAATAGTAATAAGTATGTAATGGCTAGTTTTGACATTAAGTCACTTTTTACAAATATTCCCATAAATGAAACTATTAATATTGCTTCCGATTCATTGTACGACAACAATATTTATGATGTCCCTTCTTTTACAAAATTATATTTTAAAAATCTTCTGGAAATGGCTGTAAAGGAGGTGTTATTTATTTTTAATAATGTTTTATATTCTCAGTTTGATGGTGTAGCTATGGGTAATCCCTTAGGTCCAACGCTAGCGAACGTTTTCTTGTGCTATCATGAAGTAAATTGGCTCAATAATTGTCCTTCTGACTTTAAACCAGTAGTTTATAAAAGATACATTGACGATACTTTCATACTTTTTAGGCACAGTTCTCACATTACAAAATTTCTAAACTATTTAAATTCTCAACATTCTAATATTAAATTCACTTGTGAGACTGAAATTGATTCCAAATTAAATTTCTTAGACGTTTTAATAAGTAGAGAAAATGATAAATTTATTACTTCTGTATATCACAAGAAAACGTTCACTGGCCTTGGTATGAAATTTAATTCTTTTATTCCTTTTAGTTTTAAACTCAATATTATTTCATGTTTAGTTTATAGGGCCTTTAGGATTTGTTCTAATGTAACTTTGTTTGAAAATGAATTGTCTTATCTTAGGGAATATTTTTTGAGAAATAAGTTCACAAACAAAATTATAGATAGTATGTTTAGGAAGACCATAGACAATTTATATAATCCACCTCCTTCTAAAATAACTTGTTCTAGGAAACCAATTTATGTTAAGTTAGAATATTTAGGCCATTATTCCAATGTCCTCAAACGTAAATTAACATCTTTAATTAGTAAGTTTTATCCTCAAATCGATCCTAAATTCATTTTCAATTCTTCTAACACTATTGGCAATATGTTTAAGTATAAGGACAAACTCCCACCTTTACTTGTTTCCAACGTCATTTATAAATTCACTTGCGGACAGTGCTCCGCGGCCTACATAGGCGAGACAAGGAAACAATTAAAGGTTCGAGTTTGTCAACACAGAGGGGTTTCCTTCAGAAACCCCTTTACTGTTTTATCTAATCAAGAAAATAGCAAAATTTTAAACCATTCATATGATAATAACCATCAAATTTCGGAAAATGATTTCAAAATTTTATCAACCTGCAATAGTTACGATTTGAGGACATTGGAATCCATTTTTATTTATGAACAGAAGCCCCAATTAAATTCACAAGGGGCTTCAACTGAATTATTTATTTTAAAATGATTTTTTCTTTTATATGTAGATTGTTTTTCACTGAGTTCATTTATTTGTTTATTTAACTTAATTAATTGTAACATTAGTGATATTTATTGATTTCTGTATCCTAGATAGGAGAATTTTGTATTTATATAGTAGAATTAAGATATATTTAGGTTTCCTGAGGATGATTTTTTGAAAAATCGAAAGCTTGAAGAAATATGGACTTTTTTATTACCACCCTTGTTTTTATCTTCATTATTAATGAATGTAAATATACCGAAAACCCTCAAATACCGGAAAATATTTAGATTCTAGTAGCTACAATTCAAAAACTTAGAAAATCAGTGTGATAAACTCATTAGTATCCAGGGCTTTCAAAATTTGCAGCCAATCACATTTAGAAGACGAATTAGATGAAATAAGACGAGATCTAACACAAAATAATTATCCGAAAAGAGAAATTAATAGAGTTATAAATAAGAAGAGAATTGCCCTACAAAACGAATAACAACCAGAAAGAAGAGAAGAAGAGAACAGCAATAAGAGATACATAGTAGCCCCATACATAAAAGGAACAAGTGAACGAGTTTAAAGAATATTGAAACCATTTGACATTGTATTGAGTAATAGATCCACTAATACTATAGGCAATTAGGTTATAAGAGTAAAAGATAGATTAGAGAAAGAATGTAAAATTAATGTAGTATACTAGATAGATTGTTAGGATTGTGATAGTAAATACGTAGGAGAAACAAGTAGAATGTTAGGTGATAGAATTCAAGAACATAAATCTAATGTACTTAAGAGAGTAGAATAGTCATAGATATATTAACATAATAGAGATACAGTGCATTGTTTAGATTTTGATAATGTTAGGATATTGTAACAATGTCAACATACTTTTAATAGGAGGAAATTAGAATCATATTATACGCATGGGTAGGATGACACTTTAAATAGAGCATAGGAAGTCCCTTAGTAAATAGTTCCTATAGTTAATAAGATAGTTAAAAATTAAAATTGAAATGTATAAAAAAATAGAAGTTAGGATATGTATCATGATTACGAGTAGGTAGATTATAAGTCGCTTGTATTTTAATAAATGTTACCCCTGAAGACGGAAACCACGAAGGATTCTGAAAGCTTGGGAAAATTCAAAACTACTTCTTGTTGAGTTCTTCACCCTAAACATAATGTAGCAACCAAGGAATCCTCTATTTTCTTCAATCAAACAATATGGAGACAACGTTTATCAAATTGCAAGCGAATTTTGTGAATATCATGAGAAGATAGCCTTAGTAAAGTAGCAGCTTTAGTTCAACCTTCGATGCAAGAGGAATAATGTATTTCCCAAATCAGTTAGGATGAACCCTCCCATACGGACATAAGGTGCACTGTAATACTTTTAAACTACTCTCCCAAAGATGTGCTTAAAGTTCTTCATTAGTGATAATCATAAAAGGATTCATGAATACAAGAATAAAATACACCAACTGAAATGTAAACTGACTGGAATATTGAGTAATGAATTGATGTAAAGACTAATGGAAACCGCAAATGATAAACACACCAGGAAAATGTCTTAAGAGAAGATACGACTGATAGAAAAGTATGAATATTTTGAAAATCTAAATATTGCTAGGATTAACAACAATGTTCGTTAGAATAGATCTGCCGTGATTAATCTGTCAAGTAAATTAGTAACTCAAGAACAAATAAATGTATTGTCGAAAGGATCTAACTTCAACACAGGACACTCAAAATGGGATATTCTGACCCTTACTGCTTCTGTTGATGGAGCTATCGAAAATTGCCGTGACATATCTTATCGAGACAAACCACAAGTTAAGTAAAATGTAGTAAATGCTATTCAGATATCTAAGTGCAATGCAAAATAATTGAACTTGACAAATAGAGAAAAAGATACATTGAAAACTATAAAAAATGATCAAACTATAAAAATAACTAAAGCTGATAAAGGAAATGCTTTAGTAATTACAGATTAAATTGAATATAATGATAATGTACTACATCATCTGAACTAAACTAGTACTTATTCTAAATTATCATCAAATCCTACGAATACTTTGAAGAGCAAACTGAACTATCTACTAAAGAAATTAAAAGATAATAAAAAAATAGATGATGAAACCTACAAGAAATTATATTGTAATAAAACTATTACTCCTAGATTTTATGCCAATATAAAAACGCATAAAGTAGATAATCCAATTAGACCAATAGTGTCATTCATAGACAGTCCTACATATGAACTAGCAAAATTTATGTCGAAATTACTTACTCCAATAACGGATAAAGCACCATAGAAATTAAAAAATTCCTACCAAGCTAAAGAAGTGTTGGAAAATATGATTGTCCCGGAAGATAACATTTTAGTCTCTTATGATGTAAAAAGTCTATTTACCTGCATTCCTTAAGATTTTGCATTGTAGTGCGTAGCAGAAGCAATAGAATTGGATGACGAAATTCATACTTGGACTAATCTCGAGAAAGAAGACATAATGAATTTAGTCAAAATTTGTATTGATTCCAATTTCTTTCAATACAATAATGACATATACAAACAGATAAAGGGAACTCCCATGGGATCACCAATATCAGTCGTCATCGCTGAGATGGTGATGTAAAACATAGAAAAACAAATTCTATCTAATCCTCCATGCGAAATATTACTGTGGAAAAGATACGTTGATGATTGTTTAGTCATCATTCCAGGAAATAGAAAAGAGTCATTATTTACATTCATTAATAGTATCAACCAACATATTCAATTCACGTAGGAAATAGAAGAGGACAACAAATTAGCTTTTCTGGATATTAAACTCATGAAAAAAGAATGTGGATAAATAGATTTCACAATATACCGAAAACCCTCAAATACCGGAAAATATTTAGATTATAGTAGCTACAATTCAAAAACTTAGAAAATCAGTGTGATAAACTCATTAGTATCCAGGGCTTTCAAAATTTGCAGCCAATCACATTTAGAAAACGAATTAGATGAAATAAGACGAGATCTAACACAAATAATTATCCAAAAAGAGAAATTAATAGAGTTATAAATAAGAAGAGAATTGCCCTACAAAGCGAATAACAACCAGAAAGAAGAGAAGAAGAGAACAGCAATAAGAGATATATAGTAGCCCCATACATAAAAGGAACAAGTGAACGAGTTTAAAGAATATTGAAACCATTTGACATTGTATTGAGTAATAGATCCACTAATACTATAGGCAATTAGGTTATAAGAGTAAAAGATAGATTAGAGAAAAAATGTAAAATTAATGTAGTATACTAGATAGATTGTTAGGATTGTGATAGTAAATACGTAGGAGAAACGAGTAGAATGTTAGGTGATAGAATTAAAGAACATAAATCTAATGTACTTAAGAGATTAGAATAGTCATAGATATATTAACATAATAGAGATACAGGCCATTGTTTAGATTTTGATAATGTTAGAATATTGTAACAATGTCAACATACTTTTAATAGGAGGAAATTAGAATCATATTATACGCATGGGTAGGATGACACTTTAAATAGAGCATAGGAAGTCCCTTAGTAAATAGTTCCTATAGTTAATAAGATAGTTAAAAATTAAAATTGAAAAGTATAAAAAAATAGAAGTTAGGATATGTATCATGATTACGAGTAGGTAGATTATAAGTCGCTTGTATTTTAATAAATGTTACCCCTGAAGAAGGAAACCACGAAGGATTCTGAAAGCTTGAGAAAATTCAAAACTACTTCTTGTTGAGTTCTTCACCCTAAACATGATTTATCTACTGCAAAGGATCTCTCTACAGCAAAGGATCTATCTACAGCAAAGGATCTATCTACAGCAAAGGATCTATCTACAGGAAAGGATCTATCTACAGCGAAGGATCTATTTACAGTAAAGGAGCTATCTAAAGCAAGAGATCTATCTACAGTCAAGGATTTATCTACTGCAAAGGATCTTTCTACAGCAAAGGATCAATCTACATTTAAGGATTTATCTTAAGCAAAGTATTTATCTACAGCAAATTATCTGTCTACACCAAAGAATCTTTCTACAGCGCAAGATCTGTCAACAGCAAAGGATCAATCTATAAAAAAAGATCTATTTACAACAAAAGTTCTATCTACAGCAAAGGATCTATCTACAGAAAAGGATCTATCTTCAGCAAAGGATATCTACAGCAAAGTGATCTATCTACAGTAAGGGATCTATCTACAGCAAAGAATCTATCTACACTATAGAATCTTTCTACAGCGAAAGATCTTTCTACAGCAGAGGATCTTTCTACAGCAAAGGATCTATCTACAGCAAAGGATCTATTTACAGTATGGGATCTATCTACAACAACGGTTTTATCTACAATAAAAGATCTATCTACAGAAAAGGATCTATCTTCAGCGAAGAATCTATCTCAAGCAAAGGATCCATCTACAGCAAAAAATCTATCTACAGTAAAGGATCTATCTACTGCAAAGGAACTGTCTACAGAAAAGGATCTATCTACAACAAAGAGTCTATCTACAGCAAAGAATCTATGTTCAGCAAATAATCTATCTACAGCAAATGATCTATCTACAGCAAAGGATAAATCTACAGCAAAGGATCAATCTACAGCAAATAATCCATCTACAGTAAAGGGACTATATACAGCAAAGGATCTATCTACAGCAAAGGATCTATCTACAATAAAGGATCTATCTACAGTAAAGGATCTATCTACAACAACCGATTTATCTACAGCAAAGGATCTATCTACAGCGAAGGATCCATCTACAGCAAAGGATCTATCTACAGTAAAGGATCTATCTACTGCAAAGGATCTGTCTTCAGCAAAGGATCTATCTACAACAAAGAAACTATTTACAACAAAGAATCCATGTTCAGCAAATAATCTATCTACAGCAAATGATCTATCTACAGCAAAGGATCAATCTACAGCAAAGGATCAATCTACAGCAAATAATCTATCTACAGTAAAGGGACTATATACAACAAAGGATCCATCTAAAGTTGAGGATCTATCAACAGCAAAGGATCAATCTATAACAAAAGATCTATTTATAACAAAAGTTCTATCTACAGCAAAGAATCTATCTACAGCAAAGGATCTATCTACAGGAAAGGATCTATCTACAGCAAAGGATTTACAGTAAAGGAGCTATCTACAGCAAGAGATCTATCAACAATGAAGGATCTATCTTCAGCAAAGGATCTATCTACATCAAAGGATCTATCCTCAGAAAAGTATCTTAATACAGCATAGGATCTATGTACAGTAATGGATCTATCTACTGCATAGGATACATCTACTGCAAAGAATCTATCTACAGCAAAAAATCTATCTTCAGCAAAGAATCTATCTACAGCAAAGGATCTATCTACAGCAAAGGATCTGTTCTACAGCAAAGGATCTATCTACAGCGAAGGATCTATTTGCAACAGCAGAACTTTATACAGTAAAGGATCTATCTACAGCAAAGGATCTATCTTCAGCAAAGTGATCTATCTTCAGTAAGGGATCTATCTACAGCAAAGAATCTGTCTTCACAAAAGGATCTTTCCACAACGCAGGATCTGTCAACAGCAAAGGATCAATCTATAGCAAAAGATCTATTTACAACAAAAGTTCAATCTACAGCAAAAAATCTATCTACAGCAAAGGATCTATCTACAGCAAAGGATCTATCTACAGCAAAGGATCTATCTACAGGAAAGGATCTATCTAATGCAAAGGATCTATTAACAGTAAAGGAGCTATCTACAGCAAAAGATCTATCAACAATAAGGGATCTATCTGCAGCAAAGAATCCATCTACAGCAAAGGATCTATCTTCAGCAAAGGATCTATCTACAGCAAAGTGATCTATCTACAGTGGGGGATCGATCTACAGCAAATGATCTATCTACAGCAAAGTGTTCCATCTACAGCAGAGGATCTATCTACAGCAAAGGAACTATTTACAGCAGAAGATCTTTATACAGCAGAGGATCTATTTACGGCAGAAGATCTTTCTACAGCAGAAGATCTTTCTACGGCAAATGATCTATCTACAGCAAAGGATCTATTTACAGAATGGGATCGATCTACAGCAACTGTTTTATCTACAATAAAAGATCTATCTACAGAAAAGGATCTATCTACAGCAAATTATCTATCTACAATGAACGATTTATCTACAGCAAAGGATCTATCTACATATAAGGATCCATCTACAGCAAAGGATCTATCTACAGTAAAAGTTCTATCTACAGCAAAGGACCTATCTACAGTAAAGGATCTATCTACCTCATATGATCAATCCACAGCAAGGGATCTATCTACAGCAAAGGATCTATTTACAGTAAAGGAGCTCTCTACAGCAAAAGATCTATCTACAATAAGGGATCTATCTTCAGCAAAGGATATATCTACAGCAAATGATCTATTTACAGTAAAGGAGCTCTCTACAGCAAAAGATCTATCTACAATAAGGGATCTATCTTCAGCAAAGGATATATCTACAGCAAATGATCTATCTTCAGCAAAGGTTCTTTCTACAGCATAAGATCTATCGACAGTAAAGGATCTATCTACAATTAGTGATCTATCAACATCGAAGGATCTATCTACAGCAAAAGATCTATCTACATCAAATGATCAATCTACAGCAAAGGATATATCTACAGTGAAGGAACTCTATACAGCCAAAGGATCCATTTACAGCAAAGGACCTATCTACAGTAAGGGATCTATTTACAGCGAAGGATCAATCTACAGCAAATGATCTATCTACAGCAAAGGATCTATCTACAGCATAGGATCTATCTACAGCAATGGATCTATCTACAGTAAAAGATCTTTTTGCAGCAAAGGATAAATCTACAGCAAAGGATCTTTTTACAGCGAAGGATCGATCTACAGCAAAGGATCCATCTACAGCAAAGGATCCATCTACAGCAAAGGATCTATCTACATCAAAGGATCTATCTACAGCAAAAGATCTATCTACAGTCAAGGATTTCTCTACTGCAAAGGATCTCTCTACAGCAAAGGATCTATCTACAGCAAAGGATCTATTTACAGCGAAGGATCTATCTACAACAGAGGATCTGTCTAAAGCAAAGAATCTATCTACAGCAAAGGATCTATCTACAGCAAAGGATCTATCTACAGTCAAGGATTTATCTACTGCAAAGGATCTCTTTACAGCAAAGGATCAATCTACATTTAAGGATCTATCCTAAGCAAAGGAATTATCTACAGCAAAGGATCTATCTACAGCAAAGTGATCTATCTTCAGTAAGGGATCTTTCTACAGCAAAATATCTGTCTACAATAAAGGATCTTTCTACAGCGCAGGATCTGTCAACAGCAAAGGATAAATCTATAGCAAAAGATCTACTTACAACAATAGTTCTATCTACAGCAAAGGATCTATCAATAGCAAAGGATCTATTTACAGTAAAGAAGCTATCTACAGCAAAAGATCTATCAACAATAAGGGATCTATCTGCAGCAAAGGATCTATCTACAGCAAAGGATCTATCTTCAGCAAAGGATCTATCTACAGCAAAGTGATCTATCTACAGAAAGGGATCTATCTACAGCAAAGAATCTATCTACACTGAAGGATCTTTCTACAGCGAAAGATCTTTCTACAGCAGAGGATCTTTCTACAGCAAAGGATCTATCTACAGCAAAGGATCTATTTACATTATGGGATCTATCTACAACAACGGTTTTATCTACAATAGAAGATCTATCTACAGAAAAGGATCTATCTACAGCGAAGAATCTATCTAAAGCAAAGGATCCATCTACAGCAAAGGATCTATCTACAGTAAAGGATCTATCTACTGCAAAGGAACTGTCTACAGCAAAGGATCTATCTACAACAAAGAATCTATCTAAAGCAAAGGATCAATCTACAGCAAATGATCTATCAACAGTAATGGGACTACATACAGCAAAGGATCCATCTACAGTCAAGGATCTATCAACAGCAAAGGGTCAATCTATAGCAAAAGATCTATTTACAACAAAAGTTCTATCTACAGCAAAAAATCTATCTACAGCAAATGATCTATCTACAGGAAAGGATCTATCTACAGCAAAGGATCTGTCTACAGCAAAAGATCTATCTACAACAAATGATCAATCTACAGCAAAGGATATATCTACAGTAAAGGATCTCTATACAGCCAAAGGATCCATTTACAGCAAAGGACCTATCTACAGTAAGGGATCTATTTACAGCGAAGGATCAATCTACAGCAAATGATCTATCAACAGCAAAGGATCTATCTACAGCATAGAATCTATCTACAGCAATGGATCTATCTACAGTAAAAGATCTTTTCGCAGCAAAGGATAAATCTACAGCAAAGGATCTTTTTACAGCGAAGGATCGATCTACAGCAAAGGATCCATCTACAGCAAAAAATTTATCTACAGCAAAGGATCTATCTACACCAAAGGATCTATCTACAGTCAAGGATTTATCTACTGATTGAAGAAAATAGAGGACTCCTTGGTTGCTACATTATGTTTAGGGTGAAGAACTCAACAAGAAGTAGTTTTGAATTTCCCCAAGCTTTCAGAATCATTCGTGGTTTCCTTCTTCAGGGGTAACATTTATTAAAATACAAGCGACTTATAATCTACCTACTCGTAATCATGATACATATCCTAACTTCTATTTTTTTATACATTTCAATTTTAATTTTTAACTATCTTGTTAACTATAGGAACTATTTACTAAGGGACTTCCTATGCTCTATTTAAAGTGTCATCCTACCCATGCGTATAATATGATTCTAATTTCCTCCTATTAAAAGTATGTTGACATTGTTACAATATTCTAACTTTATCAAAATCTAAACAATGGCCTGTATCTCTATTAAGTTAATATATCTATGACTATTTTACTCTCTTAAGTACATTAGATTTATGTTCTTTAATTCTATCACCTAACATTCTACTCGTTTCTCCTACGTATTTACTATCACAATCCTAACAATCTATCTAGTATACTACATTAATTTTACATTTTTTCTCTAATCTATCTTTTACTCTTATAACTTAATTGCCTATAATATTAGTGGATCTATTACTCAATACAATGTCAAATGGTTTCAATATTCTTTAAACTCGTTCACTTGTTCCTTTTATGTATGGGGCTACTATATATCTCTTATTGCTGTTCTCTTCTTCTCTTCTTTCTGGTTGTTATTCGCTTTGTAGGGCAATTCTCTTCTTATTTATAACTCTATTAAATTCTCTTTTTGGATAATTATTTGTGTTAGATCTCGTCTTATTTCATCTAATTCGTCTTCTAAATGTGATTGGCTGCAAATTTTGAAAGCCCTGGATACTAATGAGTTTATCACACTGATTTTCTAAGTTTTTGAATTGTAGCTACTATAATCTAAATATTTTCCGGTATTTGAGGGTTTTCGGTATATTGTGAAATCTATTTATCCACATTCTTTTTTCATGAGTTTAATATCCAGAAAAGCTAATTTGTTGTCCTCTTCTATTTCCTACGTGAATTGAATATGTTGGTTGATACTATTAATGAATGTAAATAATGACTCTTTTCTATTTCCTGGAATGATGACTAAACAATCATCAACGTATCTTTTCCACAGTAATATTTCGCATGGAGGATTAGATAGAATTTGTTTTTCTATGTTTTACATCACCATCTCAGCGATGACGACTGATATTGGTGATCCCATGGGAGTTCCCTTTATCTGTTTGTATATGTCATTATTGTATTGGAAGAAATTGGAATCAATACAAATTTTGACTAAATTCATTATGTCTTCTTTCTCGAGATTAGTCCAAGTATGAATTTCGTCATCCAATTCTATTGCTTCTGCTACGCACTACAATGCAAAATCTTAAGGAATGCAGGTAAATAGACTTTTTACATCATAAGAGACTAAAATGTTATCATCCGGGACAATCATATTTTCCAACACTTCTTTAGCTTGGTAGGAATTTTTTAATTTCTATGGTGCTTTATCCGTTATTGGAGTAAGTAATTTCGACATAAATTTTGCTAGTTCATATGTAGGACTGTCTATGAATGACACTATTGGTCTAATTGGATTATCTACTTTATGCGTTTTTATATTGGCATAAAATCTAGGAGTAATAGTTTTATTACATATTAATTTCTTGTAGGTTTCATCATCTATTTTTTTATTATCTTTTAATTTCTTTAGTAGATAGTTCAGTTTGCTCTTCAAAGTATTCGTAGGATTTGATGATAATTTAGAATAAGTACTAGTTTAGTTCAGATGATGTAGTACAGTAGATGAATCCTTGACTGTAAACAGATCCTTTGCTGTAGATAGATCCTCTGCAGTAGATAGATCCTTTGCTGTAGATAGATCCTTTGCTGTATATAGATCCTTTGCTGTAGATCGATCCTTCGCTGTAAGTAGATCCTTTGCTTTAGATTGATCCTTTGCTGCAAAAAGATCCCTTACTCTAGATAGATCCATTGCTGTAGATAGATCTTATGCTGTAGAAATATCCTTTGCTGTAGATAGATCATTTGCTGTAGATTGATCCTTCGCTGTAAATAGATCCCTTACTGTAGATAGGTCCTTTGCCGTAGATAGGTCCTTTGCTGTAAATAGATCCTTTGCTGTAGATAGATCTTTTGCTGTAGTAGTTCCTTTGATGTAGATAGATCACTTATTGTAGATAGATCCTTTGCTGTAGATAGATCTTATGCTATAGAAAGAACCTTTGCTGAAGATAGATCATTTGCTATAGATTGATCCTTTGCTGTATATAGATCCTTCGTTGTAGATAGATCTGTTTCTGTAGATAGATTCTTTGCTGAAGATAGATTTTCTTCTCTTGATAGATTCTTTGCAGTAGATGTATCATATGCAGTAGATATATACTTTACTGTACATAGATCCTATGCTGTATAAAGATCCTTTGCTGAAGATAGATCCTTTGCTGTAAATAGATCCTTTGCTGCAGATAGGTCTCTTGCTGTGGATTGATCAAATGATTGAGATAGATCCTTTACTGTAGATAGGTCCTTTGCTGTAGATAGATCCTTTACTGTAGATAGATCCTTTGCTGTAGATGGATCCTTATATGTAGATAGTTCCTTTGCTGTAGATAAATCGTTTGTTGTAGATAGATAATTTGCTGTAGATAGATCCTTTACTGTAGATAGATCCTTTTCTGTAGATAGATCCTTTTCTGTAGATAGATCTTTTATTGTAGATAAAACCGTTGCTGTAGATAGATCCCATACTGTAAATAGATCCTTTGCTGTAGATAGATCCTTTGCTGTAGAAAGATCCTCTGCTGTAAAAAGATCTTCTGCTGTAAATAGATCTTTTGCTGTTGATAGATCCTTTGCTGTTGACAGATCTTTCGCTGTAAAAAGATCATTTGGTGTAGATAGATTCTTTGCTGTAGATAGATCCCTTACTGAAGATAGATCCTTTGCTGTAGATAGATCCTTTGCTGTAGATAGATCCTTTGCTGTAGAGAGATCCTTTGCAGTAGATAAATCCTTGACTGTAGATAGATCCTTTGCTGTAGATAGATCCTTTGCTGTAAATAAATCCATTGCTGTAGATAGATCCTTTCCTGTAGATAGATCCTTTGCTGTAGATAGATCCTTTGCTGTAGACAGAACTTTTGTTGTAAATAGATCTTTTGTTATAGATTGATCCTTTGTTGTTGATAGATACTTAACTGTAGATGGATCCTTTGCTGTATATAGTCCCGTTACTTAAGATTTATCATTTGCTGTAGATTGATCCTTTGCTGTAGGTAGATCATTTGCTGTAGATAGATTATTTGCTGAACATAGATTCTTTGATGTAGATAGATTCTTTGTTGTATATAGATCCTTTGCTGTAGATAGATTCTTAGCTGTACATAGATTCTTTGTTGTAGATAGATCCTTTGCTGTAGATAGATCCTTTGTAGTAGATAGATCTTTTACTGTAGATAGATCCTTAGCTGTAGATAGATCTAAGATCCTTTGCTGTAAATGAATAAATAAATTCTTTGCCGTATATAGATTCCTTGCCGTAGATAGATCCTTTGTTGTAGATAGATCCTTTGCTGTAGATAGATTTTTCGCTGTAGATAGATCCATTTCTTTAGATAGATCTTTTTCTGTAGATAGATCTTTTATTGTAGATAAAACCGTTGCTGAAGATAGATCCCATACTGTAAATAGATCCTTGCTGTAGATAGATCCCTTGCTGTAGAAAAATCCTCTGCTGTAGAAAGATCTCCTGCTGTAAATAGATTCTTTGCTGTAGATAGATCCTTTGGTGTTGACAGATCCTTTTCTGTAGATAGATCCTTTTCTGTAGATAGATCCTTTACTGTTGATAAAACCTTTGCAGTTGATAGATCCCATACTGTAAATAGATCCTTTGCTGTAGAAAGATCCTCTGCTGTAGAAAGATCTTCTGCTGTAAATAGATCCTTTGCTGTAGATAGATCCTTTGCTGTTGACAGATCTGTCGCTGTAAAAAGATCCTTTGGTGTAGATAGATTCTTTGCTGTAGATAGATCCCTTACTGTAGATAGAACACTTTGCTGTAGATAGATCATTTGCTGTAGATAGATCCCTTATTGTTGATAGATGTTTGCTGTAGATAGCTCCTTTACTGTAAATAGATCCTTTGCTGTAGATAGATCCCTTATTGTTGATAGATGTTTGCTGTAGATAGCTCCTTTACTGTAAATAGATCCTTTGCTGTAGATAGATCCTTTCCTGTAGATAAATCCTTTGCTGTAGATAGATTTTTGGCTGTAGATAGAACTTTTATTGTATATATATCTTTTGCTATAGATTGATCCTCTGCTGTTGACAGATCCTGCTCTGTAGAAAGATCTTTTGCTGTTGATAGATCCTTTGCTTAAGATAGATCCTTAACTGTAGATTGATCCTTTGCTGTAGAGAGATCCTTTGCAGTAGATTATTCCTTGACTTTAGATTGATCCTTTGCTGTAGATAGATCCTTTGCTGTAGATAGATCTTTTTCTGTAGATAGATCCTTTGCTGTAGATGTATCCTATGCAGAAGATAGATCCATTACTGTACATAGATCCTATAATGTATAAAGACCTTTTGCTGAAGATAGATCCTTTGCTGTAGATAGATCCTTTGCTGCAGATAGATCCCTCATTGTTGATAGATCTTTTGCTGTAGATAGCTCCTTTGCTGTAGATAGATCCTTTGCTGCAGATAGATCCCTCATTGTTGATAGATTTTTTTGCGGTAAACAGCTCCTTTACTGTAAATGGATCCTTTTTCTGTAGATAGATCCTTTCCTGTAGATAGATCCTTTGCTGTAGATAGGTCCTTTACTGTAAATAGATCCTTTGCTGTAGATAGATCCCTTATTGTTGATAGATGTTTGCTGTAGATAGCCACTTTACTGTAAATAGATCCTTTGCTGTAGATAGATCCTTTCCTGTAGATAAATCCTTTGCTGTAGATAGATTTTAGGCTGTAGATAGAACTTTTATTGTATATATATCTTTTGCTATAGATTGATCCTCTGCTGTTGACAGATCCTGCTCTGTAGAAAGATCTTTTGCTGTTGATAGATCCTTTGCTTAAGATAGATCCTTAACTGTAGATTGATCCTTTGCTGTAGAGAGATCCTTTGCAGTAGATTATTCCTTGACTGTAGATAGATCCTTTGCTGTAGATAGATCCTTTGCTGTAGATAGATCCTTCTCTGTAGATAGATCCTTTGCTGTAGATGTATCCTATGCAGAAGATAGATCCATTACTGTACATAGATCCTATAATGTATAAAGATCTTTTGCTGAAGATAGATCCTTTGCTCTAGATAGATCCTTTGCTGCAGATAGATCCCTCATTGTTGATAGATCTTTTGCTGTAGATAGCTCCTTTGCTGTAGATAGATCCTTTGCTGCAGATAGATCCCTCATTGTTGATAGATCTTTTGCGGTAAACAGCTCCTTTACTGTAAATAGATCCTTTTTCTGTAGATAGATCCTTTCCTGTAGATAGATCCTTTGCTGTAGATAGATCCTTTGCTGTAGATAGAACTTTTGTTGTAAATGGATCTTTTGTTATAGATTGATCCTTTGCTTTTGATAGATACTTAACTGTAGATGGATCCTTTGCTGTATATAGTTCCGTTACTTAAGATAGATCATTTGCTGTAGATTGATCCTTTGCTGTAGGTAGATCATTTGCTGTAGATAGACTATTTGCTGAACATAGATTCTTTGATGTAGATAAATTCTTTGTTGTATATAGATCCTTTGCTGTAGACAGATCATTTGCAGTAGATAGACCCTTTACTGTAGATAGATCCTTTGCTGTAGATAGATCCTTAGTTGTAGATAGATCCTTTGCTGTAGATAGATTTTTCGCTGTAGATGGATCCTTTTCAGTAGATTGATCCTTTTCTATAGATAGATCTTTTATTGTAGATAAAACCGTTGCTGTAGATAGATCCCATACTGTAAATAGATCCTTTGCTGTAGATAGATCCTTTGCTGTAGAAAAATCCTCTGCTGTAGGAAGATCTCCTGCTGTAAATAGATCCTTTGCTGTAGATAGATCCTTTGGTGTTGACAGATCTTTCGTGGTAGAAAGATCCTTTGGTGTAGATAGATTCTTTGCTGTAGATAGATCCCTTACTGTAGATAGATATCTTTGCTGTAGATAGATCATTAATTGCTGTATATAGATCCCTTATTGTAGATAGATCAATTTGCTGTAGATAGATCCTTTGCTGAAGATAGATCCTTTGTTGTAGATAGATCCTTTGCTGCAGATAGATCCCTTATTGTTGATAGATCCTTCGCTGTAGATAGATCCTTTGCTGTAGATAGATCATTTGCAGTAGATAGATCCTTTACTGTAGATAGATCCTTTGCTGTAGATAGATCCTTTGTTGTAGATAGATCCTTTGCTGTAGATAGATTTCTCGCTGTAGATAGATCCTTTTCAGTAGATAGATCCTTTTCTGTAGATAGATCTTTTATTGTAGATAAAACCGTTGCTGTAGATAGATCCCACACTGTAAATAGATCCTTTGCTGTAGATAGATCCTTAGCTGTAGAAAAATCCTCTGCTGTAGGAAGATCTCCTGCTGTAAATAGATCCTTTGCTGTAGATAGATCCTTTGGTGTTGACAGATCTTTCGTGGTAGAAAGATCCTTTGGTGTAGATAGATTCTTTGCTGTAGATAGATTCCTTACTGTAGATAGATATCTTTGCTGTAGATAGATCATTTGCTGTATATAGATCCCTTATTGTAGATAGATCAATTTGCTGTAGATAGATCCTTTGCTGAAGATAGATCCTTTGTTGTAGATAGATCCTTTGCTGCAGATAGATCCCTTATTGTTGATAGATCCTTCGCTGTAGATAGATCCTTCGCTGTAGATAGAATTTTTGTTGTAAATAGATCTTTTGCTGAAGATTGAACCTTTGCTGTTGACAGATCCTGCGCTGTAGATAGATCTTTTGGTGTAGACAGATTCTTTTCTGTAGATAGACCCCTTACTGAAAATAGATCACTTTGCTGTAGATAGATCCTTTGCTGTAGATAGATCCTTTGCTGTATAAAGTTCTGCTGTTGTAAATAGATCCTTTTTTATAGATAGATCATTGGTTTTAGATAGATCCTTTGCTGTAGATTGAATTGATCCTTTGCTTAAGATAGATCCATAAAAGTAGATTGATCCTTTGCTGTAGAGAGATCCTTTGCAGTAGATAAATCCTTGACTGTAAACAGATCCTTTGCTGTAGATAGATCCTCTGCAGTAGATAGATCCTTTGCTGTAGATAGATCCTTTGCTGTATATAGATTCTTTGCTGTAGATAGATCCCTTACTGTAGATAGATCCTTTTGCTGTAGATAGATCCTTTGCTGTAGATAGATCCTTTGCTGTAGAGAGATCCTTTGCAGTAGATAAATTCTTGACTGTAGATAGATCCTTTGCTGTAGATAGATCCTTTGCTGTAGATAGATCCTTTTCTGTAGATAGATCCTTTGCTGTAGATGTATCCTATGCAGAAGATAGATCCATTACTGTACATAGATCCTATGCTGTATAAAGATCTTTTGCTGAAGATAGATCCTTTGCTGTATATAGATCCTTTGCTGCAGATAGATCCCTCATTGTTGATAGATCTTTTGCTGTAGATAGCTCCTTTGCTGTAGATAGATCCTTTGCTGCAGATAGATCCCTCATTGTTGATAGATCTTTTGCGGTAGACAGCTCCTTTACTGTAAATAGATCCTTTGCTGTAGATAGATCCTTTCCTGTAGATAGAACCTTTGCTGTAGATAGATCCTTTGCTGTAGATAGAACTTTTGTTGTAAATAGATCTTTTGTTATAGATTGATCCTTTGCTTTTGATAGATACTTAACTGTAGATGGATCCTTTGCTGTATATAGTTCCGTTACTTTAGATAGATCATTTGCTGTAGATTGATCCTTTGCTGTAGGTAGATCATTTGCTGTAGATAGACTATTTGCTGAACATAGATTCTTTGATGTAGATAAATTCTTTGTTGTATTTAGATCCTTTGCTGTAGGCAGATCATGTGCAGTAGATAGATCCTTTACTGTAGATAGATCCTTTGCTGTAGATAGATCCTTTGTTGTAGATAGATCCTTTGCTGTAGATAGATCCTTTGCTGTAGATATATCCTTTGCTGTATATAGATCCTTTGCTGTAGTTCGATCCTTCGCTGTAAATAGATCCTTTGCTTTAGATTGATCCTTTGCTGCAAAAAGATCCCTTACTGTAGATAGATCCATTGCTGTAGATAGATCCTATGCTGTAGAAATATCCCTTGCTGTAGATAGATCATTTGCTGTAGATTGATCCTTCGCTGTAAATAGATCCCTTACTGTAGATAGGTCCTTTGCCGTAGATAGATCCTTTGCTGTAGATAGATTCTTTGCTGTAAATAGATCTTTTGCTGTAGTAGTTCCTTTGCTGTAGAAAGATTCTCCGCTATAAATTGATCCTTTGCTGTAGATAGATCCTATGCAGTAGATTGACCATTTGCTGTTGATAGATCTTTTGCTGTTATAGATCCTTTGATGTAGATAGATCACTTATTGTAGATAGATCCTTTGCTGTAGATAGATCTTATGCTATAGAAAGAACCTTTGCTGAAGATAGATCATTTGCTATAGATTGATCCTTTGCTGTATATAGATCCTTCGTTGTAGGTAGATCTGTTTCTGTAGATAGATTCTTTGCTGAAGATAGATTTTCTTCTCTTGATAGATTCTTTGCAGTAGATGTATCATATGCAGTAGATATTTACTTTACTGTACATAGATCCTATGCTGTATAAAGATCCTTTGCTGAAGATAGATCCTTTGCTGTAAATAGATCCTTTGCTGCAGATAGGTCCCTTGCTGTGGATTGATCAAATGATTGAGATAGATCCTTTACTGTAGATAGGTCCTTTGCTGTAGATAGATCCTTTACTGTAGATAGATCCTTTGCTGTAGATGGATCCTTATATGTAGATAGTTCCTTTGCTGAAGATAAATCGTTTGTTGTAGATATATAATTTGCTGTAGATAGATCCTTTACTGTAGATAGATCCTTTTCTGTAGATAGATCCTTTTCTGTAGATAGATCCTTTTCTGTAGATAGATTTTTTTCTGTAGATAGATCTTTTATTGTAGATAAAACCGTTGCTGTAGATAGATCCCATACTGTAAATAGATCCCTTGCTGTAGATAGATCCTTTGCTGTAGAAAGATCCTCTGCTGTAGAAAGATCTTCTGCTGTAAATAGATCTTTTGCTATAGATAGATCATTTGCTGTTGACAGATCTTTCGCTGTAAAAAGATCCTTTGGTGTAGATAGATTCTTTGCTGTAGATAGATCCCTTACTGTAGATAGATCCTTTGCTGTAGATAGATCCTTTGCTGTAGATAGATCCTTTGCTGTAGAGAGATCCTTTGCAGTAGATAAATCCTTGACTGTAGATAGATCCTTTGCTGTAGATAGATCCTTTGCTGTAAATAGATCCTTTGCTGTAGGTATATCCTTTCCTATAGATAGATCCTTTGCTGTAGATAGATCCTTTGCTGTAGATAGAACTTTTGTTGTAAATAGATCTTTTGTTATAGATTGATCCTTTGTTGTTGATAGATACTTAACTGTAGATGGATCCTTTACTGTATATAGTCCCGTTACTTTAGATAGATCATTTGCTGTAGATTGATCCTTTGCTGTAGTTAGATCATTTGCTGTAGATAGATTATTTTCTGAACATAGATTCTTTGATGTAGATAGATTCTTTGTTGTATGTAGATCCTTTGCTGTAGACAGATCCTTTGCAGTAGATAGATCCTTTACTGTAGATAGATCCTTTGCTGTAGATAGATTCGTAGCTGTACATAGATTCTTTGTTTTAGATTGATCCTTTGCTGTAGATAGATCCTTTGTAGTAGATAGATCTTTTACTGTAGATAGATCCTTAGCTGTAGATAGATCTAAGATCCTTTGCTGTAAATGAATAAATAAATCCTTTGTCGTAGATAGATGCCTTGCCGTAGATAGATCCTTTGTTGTAGATAGATCCTTTGCTGTAGATAGATTTTTCGCTGTAGATAGATCCATTTCTGTAGATAGATCTTTTTATGTAGATAGATCTTTTATTGTAGATAAAACCGTTGCTGAAGATAGATCCCATACTGTAAATAGATCCTTTGCTGTAGATAGATCCCTTGCTGTAGAAAAATCCTCTGCTGTAGAAAGATCTCCTGCTGTAAATAGATCCTTTGCTGTAGATAGATCCTTTGGTGTTGACAGATCCTTTTCTGTAGATAGATCCTTTTCTGTAGATAGATCCTTTACTGTTGATAAAACCTTTGCAGTTGATAGATCCCATACTGTAAATAGATCCTTTGCTGTAGAAAGATCCTCTGCTGTAGAAAGATCTTCTGCTGTAAATAGATCCTTTGCTGTAGATAGATCTTTTGCTGTTGACAGATCTTTCGCTGTAAAAAGATCCTTTGGTGTAGATAGATTCTTTGCTGTAGATAGATCCCTTACTGTAGATAGAACACTTTGCTGTAGATAGATCATTTGCTGTAGATAGATCCCTTATTGTTGATAGATGTTTGCTGTAGATAGCTCCTTTACTGTAAATAGATCCTTTGCTGTAGATAGATCCTTTCCTGTAGATAAATCCTTTGCTGTAGATAGATTTTTGGCTATAGATAGAACTTTTATTGTATATATATCTTTTGCTATAGATTGATCCTCTGATGTTGACAGATCCTGCTCTGTAGAAAGATCTTTTGCTGTAGATAGATCCTTTGCTTAAGATAGATCCTTAACTGTAGATTGATCCTTTGCTGTAGAGAGATCCTTTGCAGTAGATAAATCCTTGACTGTAGATAGATCCTTTGCTGTAGATAGATCCTTTGCTGTAGATAGATCCTTTTCTGTAGATAGATCCTTTGCTTTAGATGTATCCTATGCAGAAGATAGATCCATTACTGTACATAGATCCTATGCTGTATAAAGATCTTTTGCTGAAGATAGATCCTTTGCTGTAGATAGATCCTTTGCTGCAGATAGATCCCTCATTGTTGATAGATCTTTTGCTGTAGATAGCTCCTTTGCTGTTGATAGATCCTTTGCTGCAGATAGATCCCTCATTGTTGATAGATCTTTTGCGGTAAACAGCTCTTTTACTGTAAATAGATCCTTTTCTGTAGATAGATCCTTTCCTGTAGATAGATCCTTTGCTGTAGATAGATCCTTTGCTGTAGATAGAACTTTTGTTGTAAATGGATCTTTTGTTATAGATTGATCCTTTGATTTTGATAGATACTTAACTGTAGATGGATCCTTTGCTGTATATAGTTCCGTTACTTTAGATAGATCATTTGCTGTAGATTGATCCTTTGCTGTAGGTAGATCATTTGCTGTAGATAGACTATTTGCTGAACGTAGATTCTTTGATGTAGATAATTTCTTTGTTGTATATAGATCCTTTGCCTTAGACAGATCATTTGCAGTAGATAGATCCTTTACTGTAGATAGATCCTTTGCTGTAGATAGATCCTTTGTTGTAAATAGATTCTTTGCTGAAGATAGATTCTTTGCTGAAGATAGATTCTTTGCTGTAGATAGATTCTTTGCAGTAGATGTATCCTATGCAGAAGATAGATCCATTACTGTACATAGATCCTATGCTGTATAAAGATCTTTTGCTGAAGATAGATCCTTTGCTGTAGATAGATCCTTTGCAGCAGATAGATCCCTCATTGTTGATAGATCTTTTGCTGTTGATAGCTCCTTTGCTGTAGATAGATCCTTTGCTGCAGATAGATCCCTCATTGTTGATTGATCTTTTGCGGTAGACAGCTCCTTTACTGTAAATAGATCCTTTGCTGTAGATAGATCCTTTCCTGTAGATAGATCCTTTGCTTTAGATAGATCCTTTGCTGTAGATAGAACTTTTGTTGTAAATAGATCTTTTGTTATAGATTGATCCTTTGCTTTTGATAGATACTTAACTGTAGATAGATCCTTTGCAGTATATAGTTCCGTTACTTTAGATAGATCATTTGCTGTAGATTGATCCTTTGCTGTAGGTAGATCATTTGCTGTATATAGACTATTTGCTGAACATAGATTCTTTGATGTAGATAAATTCTTTGTTGTATATAGATACTTTGCTGTAGACAGATCATTTGCAGTAGATAGATCCTTTACTGTAGATAGATCCTTTGCTGTAGATAGATCATTTGTTGTAGATAGATCCTTTGCTGTGGATAGATTTTTCGCTGTAGATAGATCCTTTTCAATAGATAGATCCTTTTCTGTAGATAGATCTTTTATTGTTGATAAAACCGTTGCTGTAGATAGATCCCATACTGTAAATAGATCCTTTGCTGTAGATAGATCCTTTGCTGTAGAAAAATCCTCTGCTGTAGGAAGATCTCCTGCTGTAAATAGATCCTTTGCTGTAGATAGATCCTTTGGTGTTGACAGATCTTTCGTGGTAGAAAGATCCTTTGGTGTAGATAGATTCTTTG
Source organism: Caprella mutica (assembly GCA_947561585.1). Lineage (NCBI taxonomy): Eukaryota > Metazoa > Arthropoda > Malacostraca > Amphipoda > Caprellidae > Caprella > Caprella mutica. The sequence goes on from CANNZV010003075.1 coordinate 25,441, forward strand.
CTGTAGATAGATCCCTTACTCTAGATAGATATCTTTGCTGTAGATAGATCATTTGCTGTAGATAGATCCCTTATTGTAGATAGATCAATTTGCTGTAGATAGATCCTTTGCTGAAGATAGATCCTTTGTTGTAGATAGATCCTTTGCTGCAGATAGATCCCTTATTGTTGATAGATCCTTTGCTGTAGATAGATCCTTTGCTGTAGATAGAACTTTTGTTGTAAATAGGTCTTTTGCTAAAGATTGATCCTTTGGTGTAGACAGATTCTTTTCTGTAGATAGATCCCTTACTGAAAATAGATCACTTTGCTGTAGATAGATCCTTTGCTGTTGATAGATCCTTTGCAGTATAAAGTTCTGCTGTTGTAAATAGATCCTTTTTTGTAGATAGATCATTGGTTTTAGATAGATCCTTTGCTGTAGATTGATCCTTTGCTTAAGATAGATCCATAAAAGTAGATTGATCCTTTGCTGTAGAGAGATCCTTTGCAGTAGATAAATCCTTGACTGTAAACAGATCCTTTGCTGTAGATAGATCCTCTGCAGTAGATAGATCCTTTGCTGTAGATAGATTATTTGCTGTATATAGATCCTTTGCTGTAGATCGATCCTTCGCTGTAAATAGATCCTGTGCTTTAGATTGATCCTTTGCTGCAAAAAGATCCCTTACTGTAGATAGATCCATTGCTGTAGATAGATCCTATGCTGTAGAAATATCCTTTGCTGTAGATAGATCATTTGCTGTAGATTGATCCTTCGCTGTAAATAGATCCCTTACTGTAGATAGGTCATTTGCCGTAGATAGATCCTTTGCTGTAGATAGATCCTTTGCTGTAGATAGATCTTTTGCTGTAGTAGTTTCTTTGCTGTAGAAAGATTCTCCGCTATAAATTGATCCTTTGCTGTAGATAGATCCTTTGCTGTAGATAGATCCTTTGCTGTAGATTGACCATTTGCTGTTGATAGATCTTTTGCTGTTATAGATCATTTGATGTAGATAGATCACTTATTGTAGATAGATCCTTTGCTGTAGATAGATCTTATGCTATAGAAAGAGCCTTTGCTGAAGATAGATTATTTGCTATAGATTGATCCTTTTCTGTATATAGATCCTTCGTTGTAGATAGATCTGTTTCTGTAGATAGATTCTTTGCTGAAGATAGATTTTCTTCTCTTGATAGATTCTTTGCAGTAGATGTATCATATGCAGTAGATATATACTTTACTGTACATAGATCCTGTGCTGTATAAAGATCCTTTGCTGAAGATAGATCCTTTGCTGTAGATAGATCCTTTGCTGTAGATAGATCCTTTTCAGTATATTGATCCTTTACTGTAGATAGATCCTTTGCTGTAGATAAATCGTTTGGTGTAGATGGATACTTTGCTGTATATAGATCCTTTACTGTAGATAGATCCTTTGCTGTAGATAGATCCTTTGCTGTAGATAGATCCTTTGCTGTAGATAGATCCTATGCTGTAGATAGATTCTTTACAGTAGATAGATTCTTTGCTGTACCTAGGTTCTTTGTTGTAGATAGATCATTTGCTGTAGATAGATCATTTGTAGTAGATAGATCCTTTACCGTAGATAAATCCTTAGCAGTAGATAGATCTAAGATCCTTCGCTGTAAATAAATAACCAAATCCTGTGCCGTAGATAGATCCCTTGCCGTAGATAGATCATTTGCTGTAGATAGATCCTTTGTTGTAGATAGATCCTTCGCTGTAGATTGATCCTTTTCTGTAGATAGATCCTTTTCTGTAGATAGATCCTTTACTGTAGATAAAACCTTTGCTGTAGATAGATCCTTTGTTGTAGATAGATCCTTCGCTGTAAATAGATCTCTTACTGTAGATAGGTCCTTCGCTGTAGATAAATCCTTTGCTGTAGATAGATCCTTTGCTGTAGAAAGATCTTTTGCTGTAGTAGTTCCTTCGCTGTAGAAATATTCTCCGCTATAAATTGATCTTTGCTTTAGATAGATCCTTTGCTGTAGATAGATTCTTTACTGTAGATAGATTCTTTGCTGTACATAGATTCTTTGTTGTAGATAGATCATTTGCTATAGATAGATCTTTTGTAGTAGATAGATCCTTTACCGTAGATAAATCCTTTGCTGTAGATAGATCTAAGATCCTTTGCTGTAAATAAATAAATAAATCCTGTGCCGTAGATAGATCCCTTGCCGTAGATAGATCATTTGCTGTAGATAGATCCTTTGTTGTAGATAGATCCTTCGCTGTAGATAGATCCTTTTCTGTAGATAGATCCTTTTCTGTAGATAGATCCTTTACTGTAGATAAAACCTTTGCTGTTGATAGATCCCATACTGTAAATAGATCCTTTGCTGTAGATAGATCCTTTGCTGTAGAAAGATCCTCTGCTGTAGAAAGATCTTCTGCTGTAAATAGATCCTTTGCTGTAGATAGATCCTTTGCTGTTGACAGATCTTTCGCTGTAGAAAGATCCTTTGGTGTAGATAGATTCTTTGCTGTAGATAGATCCCTTACTGTAGATAAAACACTTTGCTGTAGATAGATTATTTGCTGTAGATAGATCCCTTATTGTTGATAGATCTTTTGCTGTAGATAGCTGCTTTACTGTAATTAGATCCTTTGCTGTAGATAGATCCTTTCCTGTAGATAAATCCTTTGCTGTAGTTAGATCATTTGCTGTAGATAGATTATTTTCTGAACATAGATTCTTTGATGTAGATAGATTCTTTGTTGTATATAGATCCTTTGCTGTAGACAGATCCTTTGCAGTAGATAGATCCTTTACTGTAGATAGATCCTTTGCTGTAGATAGATTCGTAGCTGTACATAGATTCTTTGTTTTAGATTGATCCTTTGCTGTAGATAGATCCTTTGTAGTAGATAGATCTTTTACTGTAGATAGATCCTTAGCTGTAGATAGATCTAAGATCCTTTGCTGTAAATGAATAAATAAATCCTTTGTCGTAGATAGATGCCTTGCCGTAGATAGATCCTTTGTTGTAGATAGATCCTTTGCTGTAGATAGATTTTTCGCTGTAGATAGATCCATTTCTGTAGATAGATCTTTTATGTAGATAGATCTTTTATTGTAGATAAAACCGTTGCTGAAGATAGATCCCATACTGTAAATAGATCCTTTGCTGTAGATAGATCCCTTGCTGTAGAAAAATCCTCTGCTGTAGAAAGATCTCCTGCTGTAAATAGATCCTTTGCTGTAGATAGATCCTTTGGTGTTGACAGATCCTTTTCTGTAGATAGATCCTTTTCTGTAGATAGATCCTTTACTGTTGATAAAACCTTTGCAGTTGATAGATCCCATACTGTAAATAGATCCTTTGCTGTAGAAAGATCCTCTGCTGTAGAAAGATCTTCTGCTGTAAATAGATCCTTTGCTGTAGATAGATCTTTTGCTGTTGACAGATCTTTCGCTGTAAAAAGATCCTTTGGTGTAGATAGATTCTTTGCTGTAGATAGATCCCTTACTGTAGATAGAACACTTTGCTGTAGATAGATCATTTGCTGTAGATAGATCCCTTATTGTTGATAGATGTTTGCTGTAGATAGCTCCTTTACTGTAAATAGATCCTTTGCTGTAGATAGATCCTTTCCTGTAGATAAATCCTTTGCTGTAGATAGATTTTTGGCTATAGATAGAACTTTTATTGTATATATATCTTTTGCTATAGATTGATCCTCTGATGTTGACAGATCCTGCTCTGTAGAAAGATCTTTTGCTGTAGATAGATCCTTTGCTTAAGATAGATCCTTAACTGTAGATTGATCCTTTGCTGTAGAGAGATCCTTTGCAGTAGATAAATCCTTGACTGTAGATAGATCCTTTGCTGTAGATAGATCCTTTGCTGTAGATAGATCCTTTTCTGTAGATAGATCCTTTGCTTTAGATGTATCCTATGCAGAAGATAGATCCATTACTGTACATAGATCCTATGCTGTATAAAGATCTTTTGCTGAAGATAGATCCTTTGCTGTAGATAGATCCTTTGCTGCAGATAGATCCCTCATTGTTGATAGATCTTTTGCTGTAGATAGCTCCTTTGCTGTTGATAGATCCTTTGCTGCAGATAGATCCCTCATTGTTGATAGATCTTTTGCGGTAAACAGCTCCTTTACTGTAAATAGATCCTTTTCTGTAGATAGATCCTTTCCTGTAGATAGATCCTTTGCTGTAGATAGATCCTTTGCTGTAGATAGAACTTTTGTTGTAAATGGATCTTTTGTTATAGATTGATCCTTTGATTTTGATAGATACTTAACTGTAGATGGATCCTTTGCTGTATATAGTTCCGTTACTTTAGATAGATCATTTGCTGTAGATTGATCCTTTGCTGTAGGTAGATCATTTGCTGTAGATAGACTATTGATGTAGATAATTTCTTTGTTGTATATAGATCCTTTGCTGTAGACAGATCATTTGCAGTAGATAGATCCTTTACTGTAGATAGATCCTTTGCTGTAGATAGATCCTTTGTTGTAAATAGATCCTTTGCTGTAGATAGATTTTTCGATGTAGATAGATCCTTTTCAGTAGATAGATCCTTTTCTGTAGATAGATCTTTTATTGTAGATAAAACCGTTGCTGTAGATAGATCCCATACTGTAAATAGATCCTTTGCTGTAGATAGATCCTTTGCTGTAGAAAAATCCTCTGCTGTAGGAAGATCTCCTGATGTAAATATATCCTTTGCTGTAGATAGATCCTTTGGTGTTGACAGATCTTTCGTGGTAGAAAGATCCTATGGTGTAGATAGAATCTTTGCTGTAGATAGATCCCTTACTGTAGATAGATATCTTTGCTGTAGATAGATCATTTGCTGTATATAGATCCCTTATTGTAGATAGATCAATTTGCTGTAGATAGATCCTTTGCTGAAGATAGATCCTTTGTTGTAGATAGATCCTTTGCTGCAGATAGATCCCTTATTGTTGATAGATCCTTTGCTGTAGATAGATCCTTTGCTGTAGATAGAACTTTTGTTGTAAATAGATTTTTTGCTGAAGATTGATCCTTTGCTGTTGACAGATCCTGCGCTGTAGATAGATCTTTTGGTGTAGACAGATTCTTTTCTGTAGATAGATCCCTTACTGAAAATAGATCACTTTGCTGTATATAGATCCTTTGCTGTAGATAGATCCATTGCTGTATAAAGTTCTGCTGTTGTAAATAGATCCTTTTTTGTAGATAGATCATTGGTTTTAGATATATCCTTTGCTGTAGATTGATCCTTTGCTTAAGATAGATCCATAAAAGTAGATTGATCCTTTGCTGTAGATAGATCCTTTGCAGTAGATAAATCCTTGACTGTAAACAGATCCTTTGCTGTAGATAGATCCTCTGCAGTAGATAGATCCTTTGCTGTAGATAGATCCTTTGCTGTATATAGATTCTTTGCTGTAGATAGATCCCTTACTGTAGATAGATCCTTTGCTGTAGATAGATCCTTTGCTGTAGATAGATCCTTTGCTGTAGAGGGATCCTTTGCAGTAGATAAATCCTTGACTGTAGATAGATCCTTTGCTGTAGATAGATCCTTTGCTGTAAATAGATCCTTTGCTGTATGTAGATCCTTTCCTATAGATAGATCCTTTGCTGTAGATAGATCCTTTGCTGTAGATAGAACTTTTGTTGTGAATAGATCTTTTGTTATAGATTGATCCTTTGTTGTTGATAGATAGTTAACTGTAGATGGATCCTTTGCTGTATATAGTCCCGTTACTTTAGATAGATCATTTGCTGTAGATTGATCCTTTGCTGTAGTTAGATCATTTGCTGTAGATAGATTATTTGCTGAACATAGATTCTTTGATGTAGATAGATTCTTTGTTGTATATAGATCCTTTGCTGTAGACAGATCCTTTGCAGTAGATAGATCCTTCACTGTAGATAGATCCTTTGCTGTAGATAGATTCTTAGCTGTACATAGATTCTTTGTTGTAGATAGATCCTTTGCTGTAGATAGATCCTTTGTAGTAGATAGATCTTTTACTGTAGATAGATCCTTAGCTGTAGATAGATCAAAGATCCTTTGCTGTAAATGAATAAATAAATCCTTTGTCGTAGATAGATGCCTTGCCGTAGATAGAATCTTTGTTGTAGATAGATCCTTTGCTGTAGATAGATTTTTAGCTGTAGATAGATCCTCTTCTGTAGATAGATCCTTTTCTGTAGATAGATCTTTTATTGTAGATAAAACCGTTGCTGAAGATAGAGCCCATACTGTAAATAGATCCTTTGCTGTAGATAGATCCTTTGCTGTAGAAAAATCCTCTGCTGTAGAAAGATCTCCTGCTGTAAATAGATCCTTTGCTGTAGATAGATCCTTTGGTGTTGACAGATCTTTCGTGGTAGAAAGATCCTTTGGTGCAGATAGATTCTTTGCTGTAGATAGATCCCTTACTGTAGATAGATATCTTTGCTGTAGATAGATCATTTGCTGTAGATAGATCCCTTACTGTAGATAGATCAATTTGCTGTAGATAGATCCTTTGCTGAAGATAGATCCTTTGTTGTAGATAGATCCTTTGCTGCAGATAGATCCCTTATTGTTGATAGATCCTTTGCTGTAGATAGATCCTTTGCTGTAGATAGAACTTTTGTTGTAAATGGATCTTTTGCAAAAGATAGATCTTTTGCGGTAGACAGCTCCTTTACTGTAAATAGATCCTTTGCTGTAGATAGATCCTTTCCTGTAGATAGAACCTTTGCTGTAGATAGATCCTTTGCTGTAGATAGAACTTTTGTTGTAAATAGATCTTTTGTTATAGATTGATCCTTTGCTTTTGATAGATACTTAACTGTAGATGGATCCTTTGCTGTATATAGTTCCGTTACTTTAGATAGATCATTTGCTGTAGATTGATCCTTTGCTGTAGGTAGATCATTTGCAGTAGATAGATCCTTTACTGTAGATAGATCCTTTGCTGTAGATAGATCCTTTGTTGTAGATAGATCCTTTGCTGCAGATAGGTCCCTTGCTGTAGATTGATCAAATGATTGAGATAGATCCTTCACTGTAGATAGGTCCTTTGCTGTAGATAGATCCTTTACTGTAGATAGATCCTTTGCTGTAGATGGATCCTTATATGTAGATAGTTCCTTTGCTGTAGATAAATCGTTTGTTGTAGATAAATAATTTGCTGTAGATAGATCCTTTACTGTAGATAGATCCTTTTCTGTAGATAGATCATTTTCTGTAGATAGATCCTTTTCTGTAGATAGATCCTTTTCTGTAGATAGATCTTTTATTGTAGATAAAACCGTTGCTGTAGATAGATCCCATACTGTAAATAGATCCCTTGCTGTAGATAGATCCTTTGCTGTAGAAAGATCCTCTGCTGTAGAAAGATCTTCTGCTGTAAATAGATCTTTTGCTGTAGATAGATCCTTTGCTGTTGACAGATCTTTCGCTGTAAAAAGATCCTTTGGTGTAGATAGATTCTTTGCTGTAGATAGATCCCTTACTGTAGATAGATCCTTTGCTGTAGATAGATCCTTTGCTGTAGATAGATCCTTTGCTGTAGAGAGATCCTTTGCAGTAGATAAATCCTTGACTGTAGATAGATCCTTTGCTGTAGATAGATCCTTTGCTGTAAATAGATCCTTTGCTGTATGTAGATCCTTTCCTATAGATAGATCCTTTGCTGTAGATAGATCCTTTGCTGTAGATAGAACTTTTGTTGTGAATAGATCTTTTGTTTTTGTTAGCACCAGTGAAAACGGTTACAATCTTGATGTGCTAAGCGCTTAACACTCACGTAAAACGGTTGAAGTTAGCGGCAAACAAAGAGTCTCTTAACCGCATCTCATTGCATAGAAAACGGAGCGAGGGTAGACTCAAGTATTAACCTTGTTCTTATTAGGTTCATTATTAGACTCTTCTATTTATATGGAATGTAATATGTTTCCAATTTTTATAATATAATAGCGGTAGATATATTGTACTATAAAAACAATAATTTTTAGAGGCCTGCAATAATTACTTCAAATCACTTCGGTGATGAAGAATAATATAAATCACGTAATTTAAGTTGACATGATGTAGTAAATTATAGCAGATCATTTTGATTTCGATTTCACGAAAGCTGATCTTTAAGCTGCTAATTAATTTATAAGCACTTCTTAACATCTTTATTTGACTAAACTTTAAATTACATTTTCATTCTCTGTTGCTCAATATGCAAGTCTTTAATTATCTTGTTTTTAATAAAGTAATATATTTAAATAATTGTTAACATAGCATTATACTTTCAATCACACAATATCAGAAGAGGTTAGTTGAATTAAATGTTTAGTAGAATGATGGTAGTGAACATAAATATATTTTTTAATCTATAGTAGTCGGTTCCAATCTAGTCATTTGCTTTAGTAATTTACAAATAACTTCAAAACAATAACACTCACAAATTATCTGTACTGCACAGCAATAAAACTGAATTTGTATTGATTATTTAACAGTGGACAAATTTCACATTTCCAAAAATAAACTTTACTAATTGTAATGTATATATTTTAGGATTGGTGTGGGTAAACTACAGATTGGTAAATAACAAAAACAGTGATTTGGGAATTTAACATCCTGCGGACACTTTCCCTCCAAGCAAATCTTTTTATTGCTTTAATCAATGAAGCTGATGCTTCTCATCATCTTGCTGCAAACCGCATGGAATTTGATAGCATATTTTTGTTATTTTTATAATAAAAACTCTACAATACCTATTTTACTTCACTTACTAATTTTAGGTCTGAAGAAAAAGAATGAACACCATTTGTTTTGATTGTCAACTAGGCATACTATAACCATTTATTATTCGTGTAAAGGTATGCAATTGGATAAACTTATTATAGGAACGTTTATATACTTTAGGAAACAAGTTATATCTTAATTAAACAAAAGCCGAAAACTTATCGTTTGTTCATAAATTTAAAAACAAAACAAGGGGGTACAATCTTCTTTCTCAGCGTCAGGTTAGTGATTCACTCTATTGTTGCTCACAGAGTATCAAAAACATTAAAACCAAATAATATAAATATACTGAGTCTAATTGTATGCAGTTTGCAGAATGATGATCATAGACCTTAGTTCTATAATATTATGTAATAATAGAAGAAATAAATCTGGCGGTATTCATACAGATATTACTTCTATTAGTATCGACAATACAGATGAAGATTTCACAACTATAATTAATATATTTTAAATTTCATGAAGGAAAATAATACAAATAATGGAGTTATGCATGAGAACATTCCAAATGAAAAAAAAATATCATATATACTTACAATTACGAACCAAATACACGAAGGTAAGATGATCTAAATAATTGATGCTGTACTTCTAATTATCAATACTGTATGTAGCTACTCTAAATAATGAAAAATGTGAATTAAGAGTAATACCATAAGTTAACTGTTAACAACTAGACTAGTATTGTGCTGAAGAGACACCAATCAATGTAATAAATTTATATTAGTAGAGGATTTAACGTCTGTTTCGGAACAAAATGCCATATCACTAAAGTCAAAAGAAAATTAAATACAAAGGACTGGAAACATAAGTGGAGAAGGAAAGTGGTTACATGAGCAGTGATACAAACAACTGTTATTACAAAGATTATGGATGCAGAAAAGCTCCTCCGTCACTTGCAAAGGAATGTGATGAAAGACACAAGCACCGGTAACTGCACTCACGGATAGAAGAGGTGATAGTAAATGAAGCCTACGAGACTACCTAACACAAAATATAAGACCTAGTAGTTGAAGAGCATAACCCTAGCACTATCCTCTAAAACTGCAAGTAGCGTTAAAATATGAAAAACAATATATAAACCACATTACAACAGTTTGGGTCCAAATGGAAGGCACCCCCCTTCTCTTCCAATCACCACAGACAGTTTCAGAATAGAACCTCTGTCAGCTCAATATAATCAAATGATCATAGTTAATTTTTAAGGAGAAAAAGACAGATTGACAGAGCTAAAAATTTATCATCATTTAATGATCAGCTTTATTATTTTTAATAGGAAGATTTAACGTCTGCTTCGACTCTGAGAAACATTCAGAAAATAAAGTGGCTCTATTAACAATGTTACCTATCACCAGTCTAGTGACAATGCACTGGATGCAGAAAAGCTTGTTTCATAGAAGTATTAAAGTTTCACACCAAGAAATGTGACTGAAAGGGACACAAGCACCGGTGGCTGTACATATGGATGGAAAAGGAAACGAAAATGTGATGCTAATCTAAGTCTACCTAAAAAATTTAACATCGTAATTGAAGATCATAACCCTAGCGCTATTCTCTAAAACTGAAAGTAGCGTTAAAAAATGATAAACATAGAAATCCAAAACAGTTTGGAACCCAAGCGAGGCATCTCCCTTTTTCTTCCATTAACCATCGACAGCTTCAAGACGGAGCTCCTGGGGTCAATTGAAGAGGTACCTAAAAATGAGTATGGATGCAATATTGATAATTTAATAATGATACAAAAATTAAAAAACATGCTATTAAGATTCTATATTTGTTGTAAAATTCCGATAGCTAGTTATAAATAGCAGCTAGTTACATTTTTTTGATCAATTATATAGCTATTTTGAATGCAATAAATTAGATAGATACTTATTGTATTTTTGATATAGCTAATGCATATAGCATATTTATTTAAATTTGAGAACTTACTTTAAAATTTTAAATACTTCTAATTTTACATTCAATATTAGAGAATACAGCTAATTTTAATTATTAAGCTCATTTGTTACCAAAGCATGATCTTGGACCAATCGCTTTAGAATTAGTTAATCATATATATAACTCATTAAACAATTAACTTTAAATTACATCTACATGAGATCAATATGATGATGACTTACAATTAGGAGCATCTACTCAAACTACACATGTATGTATGCAGTGGCATAACTGATGTTTGAAGGCATAGCAGAGCAATCTTGGGACAGTTGCACACCTGTTAAATAAAATACATTCATTAAAAGGTCATAAAATTAAAAAGTTAGATGCATTAGAAAGTAGCAAATTCAGTTCGGAAAAAAATATTTGGATAACAGTTACCTAACTGTGGTGATCTTACATAATTTTTATCTTTTAAAAAATTTGCAAGGGAGCTCTCTGATTAAGTTTGTGATATAATTCTAATACAATCTTTAAAATAGATTTTTTCTGCTCTGTTATATAAAAATATAAAAATCATTTTAAGATAGATAGGGTGAGTATTGAGTAAAAAGCTACAAAAGGCTCTTGGTTTTGTAGTCACCTTCCTGTACTTGAATGTAAATATTTTTCTATTTACAGTAAATGCAAATCCATTTTAACTAGCTATATTCAACTAAGTATATTGTGATAAGCATAAGCTAAATGCTCGAGTTCATAATAGTCTACTTCTATATTTATTTATTCTTTCCCATCACTAAACTGTTTACTTTAGAACAGCAAGCTGTTGTGCATAATAAAAAAGAAAAAAAAAACAGATCAGTTGTTCAAATGAAAATATTATATTTTTTAGATTATTTAGATGAAAAGAGGATGGTACTTTATACTGAATATTAATTTTCGCATCAAATTAGCTACCGAGTTTAAACTCACTACACATTTCCCAGTAGCTTGATATTGTTTTCCATCTTCACTTTTATCAAGATAATTAAGAACTTTCTTTGCTATATTTAGATTAATTGTAATGACAAAATAGAACTACTTTGGCAATAGAATAACATTTTATGACATTGGTTAGATAATTAGATTTGACTCGATTTACAAAAAAATGTTCATAATTTATTTGTGAGATAACTTAGCTGCAATCATTTGACAAATATTAAACACAAAATTCTCATTCAAAGAGATTAAAAAAAATGATTCAAAATATTCAATTTTTGAACATTTTTAGGAGAAAAATCATTGTTAATATCAATTAGTCAACTTCAGACACATTATTATGTAGTTATGGTACTTTAATTATCTATAGCTACTTTCAACATATATATACAGTGAAAAGTCTACTCACATAGCAAATCAAGATGACACTACAAGTTATCCAAGGGTGAAGTATCACGAGATGTCCTTTCCCAAGTCTTGATAGATTTATCTGAAAGGAACAATTGTTTAGAAATCATATTACTGATCAGAAAATTTAACTGTTCATGACACACAACACACAGCATATTGATAAATTATAGCTACTGTATTTAATTATCAATACATAAAATTTAAAATATTTTCAACAGGTTGCATAATCATAAGATTCCTTCTTTAAATGTTTTCGAAGTTTTTGTTCTCTAAGTTGACCTTTATTATCAACTATCCTATTCTTAAGCCAAAAATGAGTAGCTTTTCAGAATATTTTTATACCAATAACTTGACTACCAATAAGTAGCTACACTAAAAATCGTATCATTAATTATGGCCCATTGCCGCCATAACCAAAAAACAAAAAAGGAGTTTCAAGTTTATGAATATAAGCTAAATAATTGTTTAGTAGTCATATTTTCCATTTCATTTTCCAAATATTTTAATTCATAGTTGAAATTTAAAAACAACTTTTTTTGATGACAGTAGCCAATGCAAAATATTTGCAAGTTTGAATGAAATCACTATCTTTAGACAGATAAACCAATCACACATTTATAGACAATAACTTATTAAATTTAGCGTCGGAATAATATCACTGCGATTATTTACCCCACAAGTGCGATGCAATTACCCTAATTCTTAGTAAATGTATGCTGTTAAATGATTAACCATCAGAGATACAAGATTGAAAATAGGTACACATCATTATCGAAATGATATCTTAGGATGGTATAAGTATGGAGCTTCTTCCTGAATTGGTTCTTATGTTAGATCAAAGTTTGCAGGAAAGTGAGATGGAATAGTAGAATACCCTAGTCGATGCTAGGATTTAGTGAAAAATGATTAAATTGGAATTATAAGTAGCTACTTTACTTGCTTTGATGCTCTCAATAGGTAAGACTGTTATTATGTACATGAATCTACAAATTAACTCTTTAGCTGAAGATTTTCAAATTCATTTCAATGTTAGAATGGAGAGAAATTCTTTAGCAATTTCAAATATATATATTTTTGAAAATGAAAATACTGGACTTATTAAGCATTTTGCTCATAATTATACTTCAATTAGTAATATGGATCGAAGTTTGGTACTCCAGTTCTATCCAAATTAAATTGGCTATTTAACTAACAATATAGGTTTTACTGTAAGCATGTTAAGATACCTAAACTCATCATTCTTATCTCACCCAAATTTATAAAGTATGCTATGTAATATCTCATCAATATTTGATACACCAAAATAAAAAATTATTTTAAAAAATCTGTAATATACTGGGTGGCACGAAAGAAATGAAACCCATTTTCAAATTTTACTCATTACTCATCAAGATTTTGGCTACAAGTTACAAGTCATGACCCCACTTTGATAAATTCTACTGGCCAACAAATGAATTTTGGAGGATAAATACTTCATTTTATAAAATTTGCATCAATTCAATCTTAATATTTGAAATCTGCAAAACTTCGGAGTTAGGTAATCAATTCATCAGTAAAGTCCTAATTTTCAAAAGTGGGCCTCAACACTCCATTCCCAATTTAAATATTTCCATCTGTGGAGCAAATACTGCCTATTTGCCTAAGTAAGCTGTTATGCAGTGGTGTGAGCACTATTGGCTGGTAGCTACTACCAGCCATATTTTATTGTATTTTGAACTTTTTGCAAGACACTGACAAACAGCACCATAGATTATTTTCTAGTAGCCAATACTTCAACAACATACTACTTAGGTAGGTTCTACTTAACAAAGAATATCATTATTAAACTAATCACTGTAATCTAGATTTTACAATTAAAATAATAATTTACCTAATACATACAAATAACAGATTCAGACATACTTCAAAAAGTCAATAATCAATAGTTTGGAGTGTTAATTCTCCCAATTAGGTTGGTTTTATTTTTTGTACTTAAGTATCTTTATTTTAGGGTGTAGCTACTCTAAGCTTAATATTTTAATAAAATTAAATTAATGGAAACTTCATAATAAAGAGTATTTAGTTTGTAAAATTAATTTGTTGGCCTAAATAATTTTTGATAGTGGTTTTCAGACTATTATTTATAGCAATATTTGCTTAGAAGAATTAGTTCAAATTTTAGCACAAATAAATATTTGAAATTAAATGTTGAATTATCAATATAACAACAAACTTTTGGACATAACCCAGTATGTAATTGGTCCACAAGAAAAAAAAAATCCAATAGCTTATTTCCAATTTAATTAATAGTAAACATTAATTAATGATAAACATAAGCATTAATAGTAAGCATAAGAATTAATAGATAGAAATCCACCGACGTTGCTGGAATATTATTTTCAAAGGGGAAAAACTATATTTAACTGTGAAAGAAACAAAAAAGTGACTAGGTAAGTAGCTAGGTTAAAACTTTAAGTAAATAATAACTAGTATCCTTTGGCTACACTGCAAGAACTGGTAAAGTGTTCAAGAAATCCTCTAGTTTGCTTTCTGTTCTCAGTAAATTGTAAAATACATGTAAATATAAGAAAATTAAACATTGTAAGTACAGAAAATGTTAAAAAAATTCCCATGCTATCATACTCTTGGTCTATGTAGTAAGTAATCAATTTTAGCTAATGCCCATCAGTCTTAACTATTCTTCAAAGGCTGGAGAAAAGACCAAGATATTATGGTAACAAGTTGATAGATTCTGCCCACATCTCAGTCTGCAAAATATAGGACATTCTCAACATTTCCTGTGACAACAATCCTTAATATGAATTAATAATCATATCCCCCTATACTAATTATATTTAGCTACATGTATTTTTACTATTTTATATTATTAAGTCGAGAACAAATAGCAAAATAAGAGGTAAAGATTTCTTGGAGAACAGTTTACCAGTTCGTACAGTCTGGGAATCTGCCAAGACAGGCCAATCGAGAACTATAAAGTGTTCAAAAATAAATCCTCTATTTAGGCTTCTGTTCTCAGTAAACTACATGTAAATATAGTAGAAAATTAGAGATTGTTCACACAGAATTTCAGAAAATCTTAAAAATGTCCCATTTTCTGCTAACTGACTGGGAATCTGCTGATAAGCTGAGCTTAATAGCATGAGCTCAACTTCACATCAAATTAAAATATCTGAAAGTCAGGAGACCCTGAAGTCACTGAAAGAAGCTACATTATGCAGAATGGGCTAGGATATCTGAAATTTTTGAGTTATAAATAACAGCCTTAACTCTGCTTAGATATTGATATTAGCTGTATTAGGTACATAAATTAAATTTATAATACCAAGTTGTTTTTACAAAATTACAGATAGTGCCTAGAAACCTACCTATATAATTTAGCTACACTATGAATATTTAATAATGAAACAAGAAACAGATAATTGGATACTACTCATCCTGAGTCATCCAGTCTGCAAAGCGCATTCATATCCCCGAAGACCTTTGGAGACAAATTTTGAGGGAAAATAATTAATTTTCCTAATCAATTCCAATGTTTACATGTATTTGTGTTTTTATTGGAGACATTTTGCAAAAGTCTGGTCATTTTGGAGACAGATTTGAAAATCTTTGAGACAGATTTACCACACTTTACAGACTAGTTACTCATACCCTCATACTAGGTCCTACCTACTCCACTAACTGCAGCTCCAGGTAAAATAGTAATTCTCATAAACTCTCTACCTACTTGTCCCTTCAAGATTTAAGACTCCAGCCTCCAGGTAATAAAGCATGTCCAAACTGAGGCAAACGCCCTATTTTAATGGCGAGTTTGTGCCAGACTTAGATATTTTGAGCCCTTCAATTGCAAATGGAGAGAAATATCTAATTTTCTCTTATGCTACACTACATTTAAAATGTTATGTTGGGGAGACTTAATGATAATTTGGTCATTTTGGAGAGAAATTTGGTGATTTTTGAAGAGAAATGGAGAGACAAATGGAGAATTTATTAAACAAAGAGATATACTATTTTACTATGGTCTTAAGCTAGCCTGAGCTAGGCTCATATTGTCATAAATTCTATCCTAAAAAACATTGTATGATCGTACTAATTGTAGGACTACCCAGAGGCAAGAATAACTAGGAGAAATGTCTCTACTGCCTGAACCAGACTGCATTTTATGGTAAATTCCGCCGACATGTCGGTGGAATTTTGCCCTCTTTGAAAATAAAATTCTAGCTAAGTTGGTGGATTTCTAGCTCTTGCTGCTCTGTATTCCTAACTATGTAACCATTAATCTTCACTTTTTAGTAGAAAATCAGCCTAATTTTTGGAAATTGTTGGTGTATTTTAACTATTTTTTCAACTTTTAGAAAAAGTCAGTGGAATTTTGTGCACTAAATACAGATTTATATCTACATTTGCAATGAAGGCCTGAAGTTCTTAATTTGCTCAAAATAATTGTCATTAACCCACAAATAAAATAGCAAGACTGGACATCCAAATCATCCATATTTCAGAGGCTGGTAAATTGTAAGCCAATTTGGCTCATTTTTCTTTTTTTTGAAAATTCAAGCCAAAAATTAACTTTGGAAGTTGGAACATAGGAATTAATTCATAATTTTAAGCCAATTAGGAATAGGTATCTGATTTTTATCTTTTGAAATATTATCATGGATAGACATAAGTTTTAATAGGTACTAGTCAGTGAGCCACAAGGTAGTTAGTACCTGGGGCTGGGGTTTATATAAAAGTTTATTAACTGGCCCGGCTAGTCTGTATTTGGTCCACAAAATTCCACTGACTTTTTGAAAAAGCTGAAAAAATCCACCATAAATTTCCAGTAATTTGGCTGATCCACCAACATTTTAGTGATTTTACACATTTTTCCACCGAAAATTAATGATAATATAGGAATAAATAGCTAAAAATCCCCCAACTTTGCTAGAAAACTTCCACCGACATGTCAGAGGAATTTACCATGAAATACAGACTCCATGTATAAGAGCATGTCAGTTAAAGCCAATTAATTAGCTTATATTTGAAATGGTCAAATCTCAGATATGTCTAATTGGCTTTAAATTTTGAATTAATTCCTTTTTTCCCCATGTTAAGTTTGGCTTGAAATCTTCAAAAAATGAGCCAAATTGGCTTGGTTCATATTTTTTATTAAATTTTGGCTCAAAAATTGGCTTACAATTTTCCAGCCTCTGAAACATGGTAACAGACTGGTAACTGGGTCCTACTGAACTAGTATCTCTCAACTTAACTAGAGTCTAGTCTGTCTAGAGAGCTCAGAGAGACAGGTAACCTACATAGTACATACTAGCTAAGTTTTAGAGTAGGTAGGTATGTCAGTTAAAGCCAACTATATAATTGTCTTAGATTTCAAAAGGTCAATTCCTACTCAGATAAGTAGGTATACCTAGGTACCTAATTGGCATACAATTTTAAATTATTTCTATGTTCCTATGTTAATTTTGGCTTGAAATCTACAAAATAAGCTAAATTGGCTTAGCTCGGAATTTTTGTGAAATTTTTTTGCTCTAAAATTGGCTTAGGTACCTACAATTTTCCAGCCTCTGAAACATGACATACCTAGGTAATAGCTACCTATATACCTTCCTACTATTTTGTAATTTTAGCTTATAAGCCAAAGCTATGTGGTACTTCAGGATATAAAACAAATTAAACTACCAATCTTGCTACCTAATTAGGTAGATTGGCTTAGCCCAGGTACATTTTCAAACTCAAAATATCAAGAGACGAGTGACGACTTACCTGATGAAGAGGTTTTGTTATACAAACATATTTCGAGCGGATTCTCAATGTTAATAATGAGTTTTTGGACCTAGATTTACAATTTAATCGGTATAGGTATTTCTAATTTCAAATCTCTACAGTGTAACAGATCTAAAGCACAATAGAATGGTCTTGACTCTTGAAATTCGTGCCGAATTAGGCGGTAATAAAGGGTTGAGAAACAAAAGCTAAGCGTAATGATTGGTATACAGTTTCAAACCCTTTATAAAAACTGTTTGTAGATTCCAGTATCTTCAAACAGATTTAATTGTTTGAGAAATAGTTCGGCTAAGTGTTTTATACTATATTCAGATTCACAGCATAAGCTGTATCTACTCCAAATATATCTCAAGGAACTGAATGAGTTTATCAATAAATACATAGGTAGTTTTAAAATTAATAACAATATTATTTTTTATACCTAAGGGTTTATTGATATTCCTGATTCAATTTACGTACTTTTCATCGAATGAATCATTCTTTCCGGACTAAACCTATACTTTTTTATTACATGAATAGTTATTACAATTCATTATCCATAATTATTGTATATATACACTCCCATAAATAACATTGCAATAATTAGCTATATATATACTTCGTTTTCTATGCCTGCGCTTCGTTTTCTATGCAATGAGATGCGGTTAAGAGACTCTTGTTTGCCGCTAACTCCAACCGTTTTACGTGAGTGTTAAGCGCTTAGCACATCAAGATTGTAACCGTTTTCACTGGTGCTAAGCGCTTAAGAGACTTTACCTTGAGCAACCTGATTTTTGCGGTTAAGAGACTTTGGCTTGTGGCCCTTCATTTGCTGTAGATAGATTATTTGCTGAACATAGATTCTTTGATGTAGATAGATTCTTTGTTGTATATAGATCCTTTGCTGTAGACAGATCCTTTGCAGTAGATAGATCCTTTACTGTAGATAGATCCTTTGCTGTAGATAGATTCTTAGCTGTACATAGATTCTTTGTTGTAGATAGATCCTTTGCTGTAGATAGATCCTTTGTAGTAGATAGATCTTTTACTGTAGATAGATCCTTAGCTGTAGATAGATCAAAGATCCTTTGCTGTAAATGAATAAATAAATCCTTTGTCGTAGATAGATGTCTTGCCGTAGATAGAATCTTTGTTGTAGATAGATCCTTTGCTGTAGATAGATTTTTAGCTGTAGATAGATCCTCTTCTGTAGATAGATCCTTTTCTGTAGATAGATCTTTTATTGTAGATAAAACCGTTGCTGAAGATAGAGCCCATACTGTAAATAGATCCTTTGCTGTAGATAGATCCTTTGCTGTAGAAAAATCCTCTGCTGTAGAAAGATCTCCTGCTGTAAATAGATCCTTTGCTGTAGATAGATCCTTTGGTGTTGACAGATCTTTCGTGGTAGAAAGATCCTTTGGTGCAGATAGATTCTTTGCTGTAGATAGATCCCTTACTGTAGATAGATATCTTTGCTGTAGATAGATCATTTGCTGTAGATAGATCCCTTACTGTAGATAGATCAATTTGCTGTAGATAGATCCTTTGCTGAAGATAGATCCTTTGTTGTAGATAGATCCTTTGCTGCAGATAGATCCCTTATTGTTGATAGATCCTTTGCTGTAGATAGATCCTTTGCTGTAGATAGAACTTTTGTTGTAAATGGATCTTTTGCTAAAGATAGATCTTTTGCGGTAGACAGCTCCTTTACTGTAAATAGATCCTTTGCTGTAGATAGATCCTTTCCTGTAGATAGAACCTTTGCTGTAGATAGATCCTTTGCTGTAGATAGAACTTTTGTTGTAAATAGATCTTTTGTTATAGATTGATCCTTTGCTTTTGATAGATACTTAACTGTAGATGGATCCTTTGCTGTATATAGTTCCGTTACTTTAGATAGATCATTTGCTGTAGATTGATCCTTTGCTGTAGGTAGATCATTTGCAGTAGATAGATCCTTTACTGTAGATAGATCCTTTGCTGTAGATAGATTCTTAGTTTTAGATAGATCCTTTGCTGTAGATAGATCCTTTGCTGTAGATAGATCCTTTGCTGTATATAGATCCTTTGCTGTAGTTCGATCCTTCGCTGTAAATAGATCCTTTGCTTTAGATTGATCCTTTGCTGCAAAAAGATCCCTTACTTTAGATAGATCCATTGCTGTAGATAGATCCTATGCTGTAGAAATATCCTTTGCTGTAGATAGATCATTTGCTGTAGATTGATCCTTCGCTGTAAATAGATCCCTTACTGTAGATAGGTCCTTTGCGGTAGATAGATCCTTTGCTGTAGATAGATCCTTTGCTGTAGATAGATCTTTTGCTGTAGTAGTTCCTTTGCTGTAGAAAGATTCTCCGCTATAAATTGATCCTTTGCTGTAGATAGATCCTTTGATGTAGATAGATCCTTTGCTGTAAATGGATCCTTTGGCTGTATAGAGTTCCTTTACTGTAGATATATCCTTTGCTGTAGATTGACCATTTGCTGTTGATAGATCTTTTGCTGTTATAGATCCTTTGATGTAGATAGATCACTTATTGTAGATAGATCCTTTGCTGTAGATAGATCTTATGCTATAGAAAGAACCTTTGCTGAAGATAGACCATTTGCTATAGATTGATCCCTTGCTGTATATAGATCCTTCGTTGTAGGTAGATCTGTTTCTGTAGATAGATCCTTTGCTGTAGATGGATCCTTATATGTAGATAGTTCCTTTGCTGTAGATAAATCGTTTGTTGTAGATAAATAATTTGCTGTAGATAGATCCTTTATTGTAGATAGATCCTTTTCTGTAGATAGATCCTTTTCTGTAGATAGATCCTTTTCTGTAGATAGATCTTTTATTGTAGATAAAACCGTTGCTGTAGATAGATCACATACTGTAAATAGATCCCTTGCTGTAGATAGATCCTTTGCTGTAGAAAGTTCCTCTGCTGTAGAAAGATCTTCTGCTGTAAATAGATCTTTTGCTGTAGATAGATCCTTTGCTGTTGACAGATCTTTCGCTGTAAAAAGATCCTTTGGTGTAGATAGATTCTTTGCTGTAGATAGATCCCTTACTGTAGATAGATACTTTGCTGTAGATAGATCCTTTGCTGTAGATAGATCCTTTGCTGTAGAGAGATCCTTTGCAGTAGATAAATCCTTGACTGTAGATAGATCCTTTGCTGTAGATAGATCCTTTGCTGTAAATAGATCCTTTGCTGTATGTAGATCCTTTCCTATAGATAGATCCTTTGCTGTAGATAGATCATTTGCTGTAGATAGAACTTTTGTTGTAAATAGATCTTTTGTTATAGATTGATCCTTTGCTTTTGATAGATACTTAACTGTAGATGGATCCTTTGCTGTATATAGTTCCGTTACTTTAGATAGATCATTTGCTGTAGATTGATCCTTTGCTGTAGGTAGATCATTTGCAGTAGATAGATCCTTTACTGTAGATAGATCCTTTGCTGTAGATAGATCCTTAGTTGTAGATAGATCCTTTGCTGTAGATAGATCCTTTGCTGTAGATAGATCCTTTGCTGTATATAGATCCTTTGCTGTAGTTCGATCCTTCGCTGTAAATAGATCCTTTGCTTTAGATTGATCCTTTGCTGCAAAAAGATCCCTTACTGTAGATAGATCCATTGCTGTAGATAGATCCTATGCTGTAGAAATATCCTTTGCTGTAGATAGATCATTTGCTGTAGATTGATCCTTCGCTGTAAATAGATCCCTTACTGTAGATAGGTCCTTTGCGGTAGATAGATCCTTTGCTGTAGATAGATCCTTTGCTGTAGATAGATCTTTTGCTGTATTATTCCTTTGCTGTAGAAAGATTCTCCGCTATAAATTGATCCTTTGCTGTAGATAGATCCTTTGCTGTAGATAGATCCTTTGCTGTAAATGGATCCTTTGGCTGTATAGAGTTCCTTTACTGTAGATATATCCTTTGCTGTAGATTGACCATTTGCTGTTGATAGATCTTTTGCTGTTATAGATCCTTTGATGTAGATAGATCACTTATTGTAGATAGATCCTTTGCTGTAGATAGATCTTATGCTATAGAAAGAACCTTTGCTGAAGATAGACCATTTGCTATAGATTGATCCTTTGCTGTATATAGATCCTTCGTTGTAGGTAGATCTGTTTCTGTAGATAGATCCTTTGCTGTAGATGGATCCTTATATGTAGATAGTTCCTTTGCTGTAGATAAATCGTTTGTTGTAGATAAATAATTTGCTGTAGATAGATCCTTTATTGTAGATAGATCCTTTTCTGTAGATAGATCCTTTTCTGTAGATAGATCCTTTTCTGTAGATAGATCTTTTATTGTAGATAAAACCGTTGCTGTAGATAGATCACATACTGTAAATAGATCCCTTGCTGTAGATAGATCCTTTGCTGTAGAAAGATCCTCTGCTGTAGAAAGATCTTCTGCTGTAAATAGATCTTTTGCTGTAGATAGATCCTTTGCTGTTGACAGATCTTTCGCTGTAAAAAGATCCTTTGGTGTAGATAGATTCTTTGCTGTAGATAGATCCCTTACTGTAGATAGATACTTTGCTGTAGATAGATCCTTTGCTGTAGATAGATCCTTTGCTGTAGAGAGATCCTTTGCAGTAGATAAATCCTTGACTGTAGATAGATCCTTTGCTGTAGATAGATCCTTTGCTGTAAATAGATCCTTTGTTGTATGTAGATCCTTTCCTATAGATAGATCCTTTGCTGTAGATAGATCATTTGCTGTAGATAGAACTTTTGTTGTAAATAGATCTTTTGTTATAGATTGATCCTTTGTTGTTGATAGATACTTAACTGTAGATGGATCCTTTGCTGTATATAGTCCCGTTACTTTAGATAGATCATTTGCTGTAGAATGATCCTTTGTTGTAGTTAGATCATTTGCTGTAGATAGATCATTTGCTGAACATAGATTCTTTGATGTAGATAGATTCTTTGTTGTATATAGATCCTTTCCTGTAGACAGATCCTTTGCAGTAGATAGATCCTTTACTGTAGATAGATCCTTTGCTGTAGATAGATTCTTAGCTGTACATAGATTTTTTGTTGTAGATAGATCCTTTGCTGTAGATAGATCCTTTGTAGTAGATAGATCTTTTACTGTAGATAGATCCTTAGCTGTAGATAGATCAAAGATCCTTTGCTGTAAATGAATAAATAAATCCTTTGTCGTAGATAGATGCCTTGCCGTAGATAGAATCTTTGTTGTAGATAGATCCTTTGCTGTAGAAAAATCCTCTGCTGTAGAAAGATCTCCTGCTGTAAATAGATCCTTTGATGTAGATAGATCCTTTGGTGTTTACAGATCTTTCGTGGTAGAAAGATCCTTTGGTGCAGATAGATTCTTTGCTGTAGATAGATCCCTTACTGTTGATAGATATCTTTGCTGTAGATAGATCATTTGCTGTAGATAGATCCCTTACTGTAGATAGATCAATTTGCTGTAGATAGATCCTTTGCTGAAGATAGATCCTTTGTTGTAGATAGATCCTTTGCTGCAGATAGATCCCTTATTGTTGATAGATCCTTTGCTGTAGATAGATCCTTTGCTGTAGATAGAACTTTTGTTGTAAATGGATCTTTTGCTAAAGATTGATCCTTTGCTGTTGACAGATCCTGCGCTGTAGATAGATCTTTTGGTGTAAACAGATTCTTTTCTGTAGATAGATCCCTTACTGAAAATAGATCACTTTGCTGTAGATAGATCCTTTGCTGTAGATAGATCCTTTGCTGTATAAAGTTCTGCTGTTGTAAATAGATCCTTTTTTGTAGATAGATCATTGGTTTTAGATAGATCCTTTGCTGTAGATTGATAATTTGCTCAAGATAGATCCATAAAAGTAGATTGATCCTTTGCTGTAGATAGATCCTTTGCAGTAGATAAATCCTTGACTGTAAACAGATCCTTTGCTTTAGATAGATCCTCTGCAGTAGATAGATCCTTTGCTGTAGATAGATCCTTTGCTGTATATAGATTCTTTGCTGTAGATAGATCCCTTACTGTAGATAGATCCTTTGCTGTAGATAGATCCTTTGCTGTAGATAGATCCTTTGCTGTAGAGAGATCCTTTGCAGTAGATAAATCCTTGACTGTAGATAGATCCTTTGCTGTAGATAGATCCTTTGCAGTAGATAGATCCTTTTCTGTAGAAAGATCCTTTGCTGTAGATGTATCCTATGCAGAAGATAGATCCATTACTGTACATAGATCCTATGCTGTATAAAGATCTTTTGCTGAAGATAGATCCTTTGCTGTAGATAGATCCTTTGCTGCAGATAGATCCCTCATTGTTGATAGATCTTTTGCTGTAGATAGCTCCTTTGCTGTAGATAGATCCTTTGCTGCAGATAGATCCCTCATTGTTGATAGATCTTTTGCGGTAGACAGCTCCTTTACTGTAAATAGATCCTTTGCTGTAGATAGATCCTTTCCTGTAGATAGAACCTTTGCTGTAGATAGATCCTTTGTTGTAGATAGAACTTTTGTTCTAAATAGATCTTTTGTTATAGATTGATCCTTTGCTTTTGATAGATACTTAACTGTAGATGGATCCTTTGCTGTATATAGTTCCGTTACTTTAGATAGATCAATTGCTGTAGATTGATCCTTTGCTGTAGGTAGATCATTTGCAGTAGATAGATCCTTTACTGTAGATAGATCCTTTGCTGTAGATAGATCCTTTGTTGTAGATAGATTTTGCTGTAGATAGATCCTTTGCTGTAGATAGATCCTTTGCTGTATATAGATCCTTTGCTGTAGTTCGATCCTTCGCTGTAAATAGATCCTTTGCTTTAGATTGATCCTTTGCTGCAAAAAGATCCCTTACTGTAGATAGATCCATTGCTGTAGATAGATCCTATGCTGTAGGAATATCCTTTGCTGTAGATAGATCATTTGCTGTAGATTGATCCTTCGCTGTAAATTGATCCTTTGCTGTAGATAGATCCTTTGCTGTAGATAGATCCTTTGCTGTAATTGGATCCTTTGGCTGTATAGAGTTCCTTTACTGTAGATATATCCTTTGCTGTAGATTGACCATTTGCTGTTGATAGATCTTTTGCTGTTATAGATCCTTTGATGTAGATAGATCACTTATTGTAGATAGATCCTTTGCTGTAGATAGATCTTATGCTATAGAAAGAACCTTTGCTGAAGATAGATCATTTGCTATAGATTGATCCTTTGCTGTATATAGATCCTTCGTTGTAGGTAGATCTGTTTCTGTAGATAGATTCTTTGCTGAAGATAGATTTTCTTCTCTTGATAGATTCTTTGCAGTAGATGTATCATATGCAGTAGATATATACTTTACTGTACATAGATCCTATGCTGTATAAAGATCCTTTTCTGAAGATAGATCCTTTGCTGTAAATAGATCCTTTGCTGCAGATAGGTCCCTTGCTGTAGATTGATCAAATGATTGAGATAGATCCTTTACTGTAGATAGGTCCTTTGCTGTAGATAGATCCTTTACTGTAGATAGATCCTTTGCTGTAGATGGATCCTTATATGTAGATAGTTCCTTTGCTGTAGATAAATCGTTTGTTGTAGATAAATAATTTGCTGTAGATAGATCCTTTATTGTAGATAGATCCTTTTCTGTAGATAGATCCTTTTCTGTAGATAGATCCTTTTCTGTAGATAGATCTTTTATTGTAGATAAAACCGTTGCTGTAGATAGATCCCATACTGTAAATAGATCCCTTGCTGTAGATAGATCCTTTGCTGTAGAAAGATCCTCTGCTGTAGAAAGATCTTCTGCTGTAAATAGATCTTTTGCTGTAGATAGATCCTTTGCTGTTGACAGATCTTTCGCTGTAAAAAGATCCTTTGGTGTAGATAGATTCTTTGCTGTACATAGATCACTTACTGTAGATAGATCCTTTGCTGTAGATAGATCCTTTGCTGTAGATAGATCCTTTGCTGTAGAGAGATCCTTTGCAGTAGATAAATCCTTGACTGTAGATAGATCCTTTGCTGTAGATAGATCTTTTGCTGTAAATAGATCCTTTGCTGTATCTAGATCCTTTCCTATAGATAGATCCTTTGCTGTAGATAGATCATTTGCTGTAGATAGAACTTTTGTTGTAAATAGATCTTTTGTTATAGATTGATCCTTTGTTGTTGATAGATACTTAACTGTAGATGGATCCTTTGCTGTATATAGTCCCGTTACTTTAGATAGATCATTTGCTGTAGATTGATCCTTTGCTGTAGTTAGATCATTTGCTGTAGATAGATTATTTGCTGAACATAGATTCTTTGATGTAGATAGATTCTTTGTTGTATATAGATCCTTTGCTGTAGACAGATCCTTTGCAGTAGATTGATCCTTTACTGTAGATAGATCCTTTGCTGTAGATAGATTCTTAGCTGTACATAGATTTTTTGTTGTAGATAGATCCTTTGCTGTAGATAGATCCTTTGTAGTAGATAGATCTTTTACTGTAGATAGATCCTTAGCTGTAGATAGATCAAAGATCCTTTGCTGTAAATGAATAAATAAATCCTTTGTCGTAGATAGATGCCTTGCCGTAGATAGAATCTTTGTTGTAGATAGATCCTTTGCTGTAGATAGATTTTTAGCTGTAGATAGATCCTCTTCTGTAGATAGATCCTCTTCTGTAGATAGATCCTTTTCTGTAGATAGATCTTTTATTGTAGATAAAACCGTTGCTGAAGATAGATCCCATACTGTAAATAGATCCTTTGCTGTAGATAGATCCTTTGCTGTAGAAAAATCCTCTGCTGTAGAAAGATCTCCTGCTGTAAATAGATCCTTTGCTGTAGATAGATCCTTTGCTGTAGATAGATCCTTTGTAGTAGATAGATCTTTTACTGTAGATAGATCCTTAGCTGTAGATAGATCAAAGATCCTTTGCTGTAAATGAATAAATAAATCCTTTGTCGTAGATAGATGCCTTGCCGTAGATAGAATCTTTGTTGTAGATAGATCCTTTGCTGTAGATAGATTTTTAGCTGTAGATAGATCCTCTTCTGTAGATAGATCCTTTTCTGTAGATAGATCTTTTATTGTAGATAAAACCGTTGCTGAAGATAGAGCCCATACTGTAAATAGATCCTTTGCTGTGGATAGATCCTTTGCTGTAGAAAAATCCTCTGCTGTAGAAAGATCTCCTGCTGTAAATAGATCCTTTGCTGTAGATAGATCCTTTGGTGTTGACAGATCTTTCGTGGTAGAAAGATCCTTTGGTGCAGATAGATTCTTTGCTGTAGATAGATCCCTTACTGTAGATAGATATCTTTGCTGTAGATAGATCATTTGCTGTAGATAGATCCCTTACTGTAGATAGATCAATTTGCTGTAGATAGATCCTTTGCTGAAGATAGATCCTTTGTTGTAGATAGATCCTTTGCTGCAGATAGATCCCTTATTGTTGATAGATCCTTTGCTGTAGATAGATCCTTTGCTGTAGATAGAACTTTTGTTGTAAATGGATCTTTTGCTAAAGATAGATCTTTTGCGGTAGACAGCTCCTTTACTGTAAATAGATCCTTTGCTGTAGATAGATCCTTTCCTGTAGATAGAACCTTTGCTGTAGATAGATCCCTTGCTGTAGATAGAACTTTTGTTGTAAATAGATCTTTTGTTATAGATTGATCCTTTGCTTTTGATAGATACTTAACTGTAGATGGATCCTTTGCTGTATATAGTTCCGTTACTTTAGATAGATCATTTGCTGTAGATTGATCCTTTGCTGTAGGTAGATCATTTGCAGTAGATAGATCCTTTACTGTAGATAGATCCTTTGCTGTAGATAGATCCTTTGTTGTAGATAGATCCTTTGCTGCAGATAGGTCCCTTGCTGTAGATTGATCAAATGATTGAGATAGATCCTTTACTGTAGATAGGTCCTTTGCTGTAGATAGATCCTTTACTGTAGATAGATCCTTTGCTGTAGATGGATCCTTATATGTAGATAGTTCCTTTGCTGTAGATAAATCGTTTGTTGTAGATAAATAATTTGCTGTAGATAGATCCTTTACTGTAGATAGATCCTTTTCTGTAGATAGATCCTTTTCTGTAGATAGATCCTTTTCTGTAGATAGATCCTTTTCTGTAGATAGATCTTTTATTGTAGATAAAACCGTTGCTGTAGATAGATCCCATACTGTAAATAGATCCCTTGCTGTAGATAGATCCTTTGCTGTAGGAAGATCCTCTGCTGTAGAAAGATCTTCTGCTGTTAATAGATCTTTTGCTGTAGATAGATCCTTTGCTGTTGACAGATTTTTCGCTGTAAAAAGATCCTTTGGTGTAGATAGATTCTTTGCTGTAGATAGATCCCTTACTGTAGATAGATCCTTTACTGTAGATAGATCCTATGCTGTAGATAGATCCTTTGCTGTAGAGAGATCCTTTGCAGTAGATAAATCCTTGACTGTAGATAGATCCTTTGCTGTAGATAGATCCTTTGCTGTAAATAGATCCTTTGCTGTATGTAGATCCTTTCCTATAGATAGATCCTTTGCTGTAGATAGATCCTTTGCTGTAGATAGAACTTTTGTTGTAAATAGATCTTTTGTTATAGATTGATCCTTTGTTGTTGATAGATAGTTAACTGTAGATGGATCCTTTGCTGTATATAGTCCCGTTACTTTAGATAGATCATTTGCTGTAGATTGATCCTTTGCTGTAGTTAGATCATTTGCTGTAGATAGATTATTTGCTGAACATAGATTCTTTGATGTAGATAGATTCTTTGTTGTATATAGATCCTTTGCTGTAGACAGATCCTTTGCAGTAGATAGATCCTTTACTGTAGATAGATCCTTTGCTGTAGATAGATTCTTAGCTGTACATAGATTCTTTGTTGTAGATAGATCCTTTGCTGTAGATAGATCCTTTGTAGTAGATAGATCTTTTACTGTAGATAGATCCTTAGCTGTAGATAGATCAAAGATCCTTTGCTGTAAATGAATAAATAAATCCTTTGTCGTAGATAGATGCCTTGCCGTAGATAGAATCTTTGTTGTAGATAGATCCTTTGCTGTAGATAGATCTTTTGCTGTAGAAAAATCCTCTGCTGTAGAAAGATCTCCTGCTGTAAATAGATCCTTTGCTGTAGATAGATCCTTTGGTGTTGACAGATCTTTCGTGGTAGAAAGATCCTTTGGTGCAGATAGATTCTTTGCTGTAGATAGATCCCTTACTGTAGATAGATATCATTGCTGTAGATAGATCATTTGCTGTAGATAGATCCCTTACTGTAGATAGATCAATTTGCTGTAGATAGATCCTTTGCTGAAGATAGATCCTTTGTTGTAGATAGATCCTTTGCTGCAGATAGATCCCTTATTGTTGATAGATCCTTTGCTGTAGATAGATCCTTTGCTGTAGATAGAACTTTTGTTGTAAATGGATCTTTTGCTAAAGATAGATCTTTTGCGGTAGACAGCTCCTTTACTGTAAATAGATCCTTTGCTGTAGATAGATCCTTTCCTGTAGATAGAACCTTTGCTGTAGATAGATCCTTTGCTGTAGATAGAACTTTTGTTGTAAATAGATCTTTTGTTATAGATTGATCCTTTGCTTTTGATAGATACTTAACTGTAGATGGATCCTTTGCTGTATATAGTTCCGTTACTTTAGATAGATCATTTTCTGTAGATTGATCCTTTGCTGTAGGTAGATCATTTGCAGTAGATAGATCCT
Source organism: Caprella mutica (assembly GCA_947561585.1). Lineage (NCBI taxonomy): Eukaryota > Metazoa > Arthropoda > Malacostraca > Amphipoda > Caprellidae > Caprella > Caprella mutica. The sequence goes on from CANNZV010003075.1 coordinate 54,923, forward strand.
TTACTGTAGATAGATCCTTTGCTGTAGATAGATCCTTTGTTGTAGATAGATCCTTTGCTGTAGATAGATCCTTTGCTGTAGATAGATCCTTTGCTGTATATAGATCCTTTGCTGTAGTTCGATCCTTCGCTGTAAATAGATCCTTTGCTTTAGATTGATCCTTTGCTGCAAAAAGATCCCTTACTGTAGATAGATCCATTGCTGTAGATAGATCCTATGCTGTAGAAATATCCTTTGCTGTAGATAGATCATTTGCTGTAGATTGATCCTTCGCTGTAAATAGATCCCTTACTGTAGATAGGTCCTTTGCGGTAGATAGATCCTTTGCTGTAGATAGATCCTTTGCTGTAGATAGATCTTTTGCTGTAGTAGTTCCTTTGCTGTAGAAAGATTCTCCGCTATAATTTGATCCTTTGCTGTAGATAGATCCTTTGCTGTAGATAGATCCTTTGCTGTAAATGGATCCTTTGGCTGTATAGAGTTCCTTTACTGTAGATATATCCTTTGCTGTAGATTGACCATTTGCTGTTGATAGATCTTTTGCTGTTATAGATCCTTTGATGTAGATAGATCACTTATTGTAGATAGATCCTTTGCTGTAGATAGATCTTATGCTATAGAAAGAACCTTTGCTGAAGATAGATCATTTGCTATAGATTGATCCTTTGCTGTATATAGATCCTTCGTTGTAGGTAGATCTGTTTCTGTAGATAGATTCTTTGCTGAAGATAGATTTTCTTCTCTTGATAGATTCTTTGCAGTAGATGTATCATATGCAGTAGATATATACTTTACTGTACATAGATCCTATGCTGTATAAAGATCCTTTGCTGAAGATAGATCCTTTGCTGTAAATAGATCCTTTGCTGCAGATAGGTCCCTTGCTGTAGATTGATCAAATGATTGAGATAGATCCTTTACTGTAGATAGGTCCTTTGCTGTAGATAGATCCTTTACTGTAGATAGATCCTTTGCTGTAGATGGATCCTTATATGTAGATAGTTCCTTTGCTGTAGATAAATCGTTTGTTGTAGATAAATAATTTGCTGTAGATAGATCCTTTATTGTAGATAGATCCTTTTCTGTAGATAGATCCTTTTCTGTAGATAGATCCTTTTCTGTAGATAGATCTTTTATTGTAGATAAAACCGTTGCTGTAGATAGATCCCATACTGTAAATAGATCCCTTGCTGTAGATAGATCCTTTGCTGTAGAAAGATCCTCTGCTGTAGAAAGATCTTCTGCTGTAAATAGATCTTTTGCTGTAGATAGATCCTTTGCTGTTGACAGATCTTTCGCTGTAAAAAGATCCTTTGGTGTAGATAGATTCTTTGCTGTAGATAGATCCCTTACTGTAGATAGATCATTTGCTGTAGATAGATCCTTTGCTGTAGATAGATCCTTTGCTGTAGAGAGATCCTTTGCAGTAGATAAATCCTTGACTGTAGATAGATCCTTTGCTGTAGATAGATCCTTTGCTGTAAATAGATCCTTTGCTGTATGTAGATCCTTTCCTATAGATAGATCCTTTGCTGTAGATAGATCATTTGTTGTAGATAGAATTTTTGTTGTAATAGATCTTTTGTTATAGATTGATCCTTTGTTGTTGATAGATACTTAACTGTAGATGGATCCTTTGCTGTATATAGTCCCGTTACTTTAGATAGATCATTTGCTGTAGATTGATCCTTTGCTGTAGTTAGATCATTTGCTGTAGATAGATTATTTGCTGAACATAGATTCTTTGATGTAGATAGATTCTTTGTTGTATATAGATCCTTTCCTGTAGACAGATCCTTTGCAGTAGATAGATCCTTTACTGTAGATAGATCCTTTGCTGTAGATAGATTCTTAGCTGTACATAGATTTTTTGTTGTAGATAGATCCTTTGCTGTAGATAGATCCTTTGTAGTAGATAGATCTTTTACTGTAGATAGATCCTTAGCTGTAGATAGATCAAAGATCCTTTGCTGTAAATGAATAAATAAATCCTTTGTCGTAGATAGATGCCTTGCCGTAGATAGAATCTTTGTTGTAGATAGATCCTTTGCTGTAGAAAAATCCTCTGCTGTAGAAAGATCTCCTGCTGTAAATAGATCCTTTGATGTAGATAGATCCTTTGGTGTTGACAGATCTTTCGTGGTAGAAAGATCCTTTGGTGCAGATAGATTCTTTGCTGTAGATAGATCCCTTACTGTTGATAGATATCTTTGCTGTAGATAGATCATTTGCTGTAGATAGATCCCTTACTGTAGATAGATCAATTTGCTGTAGATAGATCCTTTGCTGAAGATAGATCCTTTGTTGTAGATAGATCCTTTGCTGCAGATAGATCCCTTATTGTTGATAGATCCTTTGCTGTAGATAGATCCTTTGCTGTAGATAGAACTTTTGTTGTAAATGGATCTTTTGCTAAAGATTGATCCTTTGCTGTTGACAGATCCTGCGCTGTAGATAGATCTTTTGGTGTAAACAGATTCTTTTCTGTAGATAGATCCCTTACTGAAAATAGATCACTTTGCTGTAGATAGATCCTTTGCTGTAGATAGATCTTTTGCTGTAAATAGATCCTTTGCTGTATGTAGATCCTTTCCTATAGATAGATCCTTTGCTGTAGATAGATCATTTGTTGTAGATAGAACTTTTGTTGTAATAGATCTTTTGTTATAGATTGATCCTTTGTTGTTGATAGATACTTAACTGTAGATGGATCCTTTGCTGTATATAGTCCCGTTACTTTAGATAGATCATTTGCTGTAGATTGATCCTTTGCTGTAGTTAGATCATTTGCTGTAGATAGATTATTTGCTGAACATAGATTCTTTGATGTAGATAGATTCTTTGTTGTATATAGATCCTTTCCTGTAGACAGATCCTTTGCAGTAGATAGATCCTTTACTGTAGATAGATCCTTTGCTGTAGATAGATTCTTAGCTGTACATAGATTTTTTGTTGTAGATAGATCCTTTGCTGTAGATAGATCCTTTGTAGTAGATAGATCTTTTACTGTAGATAGATCCTTAGCTGTAGATAGATCAAAGATCCTTTGCTGTAAATGAATAAATAAATCCTTTGTCGTAGATAGATGCCTTGCCGTAGATAGAATCTTTGTTGTAGATAGATCCTTTGCTGTAGAAAAATCCTCTGCTGTAGAAAGATCTCCTGCTGTAAATAGATCCTTTGATGTAGATAGATCCTTTGGTGTTGACAGATCTTTCGTGGTAGAAAGATCCTTTGGTGCAGATAGATTCTTTGCTGTAGATAGATCCCTTACTGTTGATAGATATCTTTGCTGTAGATAGATCATTTGCTGTAGATAGATCCCTTACTGTAGATAGATCAATTTGCTGTAGATAGATCCTTTGCTGAAGATAGATCCTTTGTTGTAGATAGATCCTTTGCTGCAGATAGATCCCTTATTGTTGATAGATCCTTTGCTGTAGATAGATCCTTTGCTGTAGATAGAACTTTTGTTGTAAATGGATCTTTTGCTAAAGATTGATCCTTTGCTGTTGACAGATCCTGCGCTGTAGATAGATCTTTTGGTGTAAACAGATTCTTTTCTGTAGATAGATCCCTTACTGAAAATAGATCACTTTGCTGTAGATAGATCCTTTGCTGTAGATAGATCTTTTGCTGTATAAAGTTCTGCTGTTGTAAATAGATCCTTTTTTGTAGATAGATCATTGGTTTTAGATAGATCCTTTGCTGTAGATTGATAATTTGCTCAAGATAGATCCATAAAAGTAAATTGATCCTTTGCTGTAGATAGATCCTTTGGTGTTGACAGATCTTTCGTGGTAGAAAGATCCTTTGGTGCAGATAGATTCTTTGCTGTAGATAGATCCCTTACTGTTGATAGATATCTTTGCTGTAGATAGATCATTTGCTGTAGATAGATCCCATACTGTAGATAGATCAATTTGCTGTAGATAGATCCTTTGCTGAAGATAGATCCTTTGTTGTAGATAGATCCTTTGCTGCAGATAGATCCCTTATTGTTGATAGATCCTTTGCTGTAGATAGATCCTTTGCTGTAGATAGAACTTTTGTTGTAAATGGATCTTTTGCTAAAGATTGATCCTTTGCTGTTGACAGATCCTGCGCTGTAGATAGATCTTTTGGTGTAAACAGATTCTTTTCTATAGATAGATCCCTTACTGAAAATAGATCACTTTGCTGTAGATAGATCCTTTGCTGTAGATAGATCTTTTGCTGTATAAAGTTCTGCTGTTGTAAATAGATCCTTTTTTGTAGATAGATCATTGGTTTTAGATAGATCCTTTGCTGTAGATTGATAATTTGCTCAAGATAGATCCATAAAAGTAAATTGATCCTTTGCTGTAGATAGATCCTTTGCAGTAGATAAATCCTTGACTGTAAACAGATCCTTTGCTTTAGATAGATCCTCTGCAGTAGATAGATCCTTTGCTGTAGATAGATCCTTTGCTGTATATAGATTCTTTGCTGTAGATAGATCCCTTACTGTAGATAGATCCTTTGCTGTAGATAGATCCTTTGCTGTAGATAGATCCTTTGCTGTAGAGAGATCCTTTGCAGTAGATAAATCCTTGACTGTAGATAGATCCTTTGCTGTAGATAGATCCTTTGCAGTAGATAGATCCTTTTCTGTAGATAGATCCTTTGCTGTAGATGTATCCTATGCAGAAGATAGATCCATTACTGTACATAGATCCTATGCTGTATAAAGATCTTTTGCTGAAGATAGATCCTTTGCTGTAGATAGATCTTTTGCTGCAGATAGATCCCTCATTGTTGATAGATCTTTTGCGGTAGACAGCTCCTTTACTGTAAATAGATCCTTTGCTGTAGATAGATCCTTTCCTGTAGATAGAACCTTTGCTGTAGATAGATCCTTTGCTGTAGATAGAACTTTTGTTCTAAATAGATCTTTTGTTATAGATTGATCCTTTGCTTTTGATAGATACTTAACTGTAGATGGATCCTTTGCTGTATATAGTTCCGTTACTTTAGATAGATCATTTGCTGTAGATTGATCCTTTGCTGTAGGTAGATCATTTGCAGTAGATAGATCCTTTACTGTAGATAGATCCTTTGCTGTAGATAGATCCTTTGTTGTAGATAGATTCTTTGCTGTAGATAGATCCTTTGCTGTAGATAGATCCTTTGCTGTATATAGATCCTTTGCTGTAGTTCGATCCTTCGCTGTAAATAGATCCTTTGCTTTAGATTGATCCTTTGCTGCAAAAAGATCCCTTACTGTAGATAGATCCATTGCTGTAGATAGATCCTATGCTGTAGAAATATCCTTTGCTGTAGATAGATCATTTGCTGTAGATTGATCCTTCGCTGTAAATAGATCCCTTACTGTAGATAGGTCCTTTGCGGTAGATAGATCCTTTGCTGTAGATAGATCCTTTGCTGTAGATAGATCTTTTGCTGTAGTAGTTCCTTTGCTGTAGAAAGATTCTCCGCTATAAATTGATCCTTTGCTGTAGATAGATCCTTTGCTGTAGATAGATCCTTTGCTGTAATTGGATCCTTTGGCTGTATAGAGTTCCTTTACTGTAGATATATCCTTTGCTGTAGATTGACCATTTGCTGTTGATAGATCTTTTGCTGTTATAGATCCTTTGATGTAGATAGATCACTTATTATAGATAGATCCTTTGCTGTAGATAGATCTTATGCTATAGAAAGAACCTTTGCTGAAGATAGATCATTTGCTATAGATTGATCCTTTGCTGTATATAGATCCTTCGTTGTAGGTAGATCTGTTTCTGTAGATAGATTCTTTGATGAAGATAGATTTTCTTCTCTTGATAGATTCTTTGCAGTAGATGTATCATATGCAGTAGATATATACTTTACTGTACATAGATCCTATGCTGTATAAAGATCCTTTTCTGAAGATAGATCCTTTGCTGTAAATAGATCCTTTGCTGCAGATAGGTCCCTTGCTGTAGATTGATCAAATGATTGAGATAGATCCTTTACTGTAGATAGGTCCTTTGCTGTAGATAGATTCTTTACTGTAGATAGATCCTTTGCTGTAGATGGATCCTTATATGTAGATAGTTCCTTTGCTGTAGATAAATCGTTTGTTGTAAATAAATAATTTGCTGTAGATAGATCCTTTATTGTAGATAGATCCTTTTCTGTAGATAGATCCTTTTCTGTAGATAGATCCTTTTCTGTAGATAGATCTTTTATTGTAGATAAAACCGTTGCTGTAGATAGATCCCATACTGTAAATAGATCCCTTGCTGTAGATAGATCCTTTGCTGTAGAAAGATCCTCTGCTGTAGAAAGATCTTCTGCTGTAAATAGATCTTTTGCTGTAGATAGATCCTTTGCTGTTGACAGATCTTTCGCTGTAAAAAGATCCTTTGGTGTAGATAGATTCTTTGCTGTACATAGATCCCTTACTGTAGATAGATCCTTTGCTGTAGATAGTTCCTTTGCTGTAGATAGATCCTTTGCTGTAGAGAGATCCTTTGCAGTAGATGAATCCTTGACTGTAGATAGATCCTTTGCTGTAGATAGATCCTTTGCTGTAAATAGATCCTTTGCTGTATGTAGATCCTTTCCTATAGATAGATCCTTTGCTGTAGATAGATCATTTGCTGTAGATAGAACTTTTGTTGTAAATAGATCTTTTGTTATAGATTGATCCTTTGTTGTTGATAGATACTTAACTGTAGATGGATCCTTTGCTGTATATAGTCCCGTTACTTTAGATAGATCATTTGCTGTAGATTGATCCTTTGCTGTAGTTAGATCATTTGCTGTAGATAGATTATTTGCTGAACATAGATTCTTTGATGTAGATAGATTCTTTGTTGTATATAGATCCTTTGCTGTAGACAGATCCTTTGCAGTAGATAGATCCTTTACTGTAGATAGATCCTTTGCTGTAGATAGATTCTTAGCTGTACATAGATTTTTTGTTGTAGATAGATCCTTTGCTGTAGATAGATCCTTTGTAGTAGATAGATCTTTTACTGTAGATAGATCCTTAGCTGTAGATAGATCAAAGATCCTTTGTTGTAAATGAATAAATAAATCCTTTGTCGTAGATAGATGCCTTGCCGTAGATAGAATCTTTGTTGTAGATAGATCCTTTGCTGTAGATAGATTTTTAGCTGTAGATAGATCCTCTTCTGTAGATAGATCCTCTTCTGTAGATAGATCCTTTTCTGTAGATAGATCTTTTATTGTAGATAAAACCGTTGCTGAAGATAGATCCCATACTGTAAATAGATCCTTTGCTGTAGATAGATCCTTTGCTGTAGAAAAATCCTCTGCTGTAGAAAGATCTCCTGCTGTAAATAGATCCTTTGCTGTAGATAGATCCTTTGGTGTTGACAGATCTTTCGTGGTAGAAAGATCCTTTGGTGCAGATAGATTCTTTGCTGTAGATAGATCCCTTACTGTAGATAGATATCTTTGCTGTAGATAGATCATTTGCTGTAGATAGATCCCTTACTGTAGATAGATCAATTTGCTGTAGATAGATCCTTTGCTGAAGATAGATCCTTTGTTGTAGATAGATCCTTTGCTGCAGATAGATCCCTTATTGTTGATAGATCCTTTGCTGTAGATAGATCCTTTGCTGTAGATAGAACTTTTGTTGTAAATGGATCTTTTGCTAAAGATTGATCCTTTGCTGTTGACAGATCCTGCGCTGTAGATAGATCTTTTGGTGTAAACAGATTCTTTTCTGTAGATAGATCCCTTACTGAAAATAGATCACTTTGCTGTAGATAGATCCTTTGCTGTAGATAGATCCTTTGCTGTATAAAGTTCTGCTGTTGTAAATAGATCCTTTTTTGTAGATAGATCATTGGTTTTAGATAGATCCTTTGCTGTAGATTGATAATTTGCTCAAGATAGATCCATAAAAGTAGATTGATCCTTTGCTGTAGATAGATCCTTTGCAGTAGATAAATCCTTGACTGTATACAGATCCTTTGCTGTAGATAGATCCTCTGCAGTAGATAGATCCTTTGCTGTAGATAGATCCTTTGCTGTATATAGATTCTTTGCTGTAGATAGATCCCTTACTGTAGATAGATCCTTTGCTGTAGATAGATCCTTTGCTGTAGATAGATCCTTTGCTGTAGAGAGATCCTTTGCAGTAGATAAATCCTTGACTGTAGATAGATCCTTTGCTGTAGATAGATCCTTTGCAGTAGATAGATCCTTTTCTGTAGATAGATCCTTTGCTGTAGATGTATCCTATGCAGAAGATAGATCCATTACTGTACATAGATCCTATGCTGTATAAAGATCTTTTGCTGAAGATAGATCCTTTGCTGTAGATAGATCCTTTGCAGCAGATAGATCCCTCATTGTTGATAGATCTTTTGCTGTAGATAGCTCCTTTGCTGTAGATAGATCCTTTGCTGCAGATAGATCCCTCATTGTTGATAGATCTTTTGCTGTAGACAGCTCCTTTACTGTAAATAGATCCTTTGCTGTATATAGATCCTTTGCTGTAGATAGAACTTTTGTTCTAAATAGATCTTTTGTTATAGATTGATCCTTTGCTTTTGATAGATACTTAACTGTAGATGAATCCTTTGCTGTATATAGTTCCGTTACTTTAGATAGATCATTTGCTGTAGATTGATCCTTTGCTGTAGGTAGATCATTTGCAGTAGATAGATCCTTTACTGTAGATAGATCCTTTGCTGTAGATAGATCCTTTGTTGTAGATAGATCCTTTGCTGTAGATAGATCCTTTGCTGAAGATAGATCCTTTGCTGTATATAGATCCTTTGCTGTAGTTCGATCCTTCGCTGTAAATAGATCCTTTGCTTTAGATTGATCCTTTGCTGCAAAAAGATCCCTTACTGTAGATAGATCCATTGCTGTAGATAGATCCTATGCTGTAGAAATATCCTTTGCTGTAGATAGATCATTTGCTGTAGATTGATCCTTCGCTGTAAATAGATCCCTTACTGTAGATAGGTCCTTTGCGGTAGATAGATCCTTTGCTGTAGATAGATCCTTTGCTGTAGATAGATCTTTTGCTGTAGTAGTTCCTTTGCTGTAGAAAGATTCTCCGCTATAAATTGATCCTTTGCTGTAGATAGATCCTTTGCTGTAGATAGATCCTTTGCTGTAAATGGATCCTTTGGCTGTATAGAGTTCCTTTACTGTAGATATATCCTTTGCTGTAGATTGACCATTTGCTGTTGATAGATCTTTTGCTGTTATAGATCCTTTGATGTAGATAGATCACTTATTGTAGATAGATCCTTTGCTGTAGATAGATCTTATGCTATAGAAAGAACCTTTGCTGAAGATAGATCATTTGCTATAGATTGATCCTTTGCTGTATATAGATCCTTCGTTGTAGGTAGATCTGTTTCTGTAGATAGATTCTTTGCTGAAGATAGATTTTCTTCTCTTGATAGATTCTTTGCAGTAGATGTATCATATGCAGTAGATATATACTTTACTGTACATAGATCCTATGCTGTATAAAGATCCTTTGCTGAAGATAGATCCTTTGCTGTAAATAGATCCTTTGCTGCAGATAGGTCCCTTGCTGTAGATTGATCAAATGATTGAGATAGATCCTTTACTGTAGATAGGTCCTTTGCTGTAGATAGATCCTTTACTGTAGATAGATCCTTTGCTGTAGATGGATCCTTATATGTAGATAGTTCCTTTGCTGTAGATAAATCGTTTGTTGTAGATAAATAATTTGCTGTAGATAGATCCTTTATTCTAGATAGATCCTTTTCTGTAGATAGATCCTTTTCTGTCGATAGATCCTTTTCTGTAGATAGATCTTTTATTGTAGATAAAACCGTTGCTGTAGAAAGATCTTCTGCTGTAAATAGATCTTTTGCTGTAGATAGAACCTTTGCTGTTGACAGATCTTTCGCTGTAAAAAGATCCTTTGGTGTAGATAGATTCTTTGCTGTAGATAGATCCCTTACTGTAGATAGATCTTTTGCTGTAGATAGATCCTTTGCTGTAGATAGATCCTTTGCTGTAGAGAGATCCTTTGCAGTAGATAAATCCTTGACTGTAGATAGATCCTTTGCTGTAGATAGATCCTTTGCTGTAAATAGATCCTTTGCTGTATGTAGATCCTTTCCTATAGATAGATCCTTTGCTGTAGATAGATCATTTGCTGTAGATAGAACTTTTGTTGTAAATAGATCTTTTGTTATAGATTGATCCTTTGTTGTTGATAGATACTTAACTGTAGATGGATCCTTTGCTGTATATAGTCCCGTTACTTTAGATAGATCATTTGCTGTAGATTGATCCTTTGCTGTAGTTAGATCATTTGCTGTAGATAGATTATTTGCTGAACATAGATTCTTTGATGTAGATAGATTCTTTGTTGTATATAGATCCTTTGCTGTAGACAGATCCTTTGCAGTAGATAGATCCTTTACTGTAGATAGATTCTTAGCTGTACATAGATTCTTTGTTGTAGATAGATCCTTTGCTGTAGATAGATCCTTTGTAGTAGATAGATCTTTTACTGTAGATAGATCCTTAGCTGTAGATAGATCAAAGATCCTTTGCTGTAAATGAATAAATAAATCCTTTGTCGTAGATAGATGCCTTGCCGTAGATAGATCCTTTGTTGTAGATAGATCCTTTGCTGTAGATAGATTTTTCGCTGTAGATAGATCCTCTTCTGTAGATAGATCCTTTTCTGTAGATAGATCTTTTATTGTAGATAAAACCGTTGCTGAAGATAGATCCCATACTGTAAATAGATCCTTTGCTGTAGATAGATCCTTTGCTGTAGAAAAATCCTCTGCTGTAGAAAGATCTCCTGCTGTAAATAGATCCTTTGCTGTAGATAGATCCTTTGGTGTTGACAGATCTTTAGTGGTAGAAAGATCCTTTGGTGCAGATAGATTCTTTGCTGTAGATAGATCCCTTACTGTAGATAGATATCTTTGCTGTAGATAGATCATTTGCTGTAGATAAATCCCTTACTGTAGATAGATCAATTTGCTGTAGATAGATCCTTTGCTGAAGATAGATCCTTTGTTGTAGATAGATCCTTTGCTGCAGATAGATCCCTTATTGTTGATAGATCCTTTGCTGTAGATAGATCCTTTGCTGTAGATAGAACTTTTGTTGTAAATGGATCTTTTGCTAAAGATTGATCCTTTGCTGTTGACAGATCCTGCGCTGTAGATAGATCTTTTGGTGTAGACAGATTCTTTTCTGTAGATAGATCCCTTACTGAAAATAGATCACTTTGCTGTAGATAGATCCTTTGCTGTAGATAGATCCTTTGCTGTATAAAGTTCTGCTGTTGTAAATAGATCCTTTTTTGTAGATAGATCATTGGTTTTAGTTAGATCCTTTGCTGTAGATAGATCCTTTGCTTAAGATAGATCCATAAAAGTAGATTGATCCTTTGCTGTAGAGAGATCCTTTGCAGTAGATAAATCCTTGACTGTAAACAGATCCTTTGCTGTAAATAGATCCTTTGCAGTAGATAGATCCTTTGCTGTAGATAGATCCTTTGCTGTATATAGATCCTTTGCTGTAAATCGATCCTTCGCTGTAAATAGATCCTTTGCTTTAGATTGATCCTTTGCTGCAAAAAGATCTCTTACTGTAGATAGATCCATTGCTGTAGATAGATCCTATGCTGTAGAAATATCCTTTGCAGTAGATAGATCATTTGCTGTAGATTGATCCTTCGCTGTAAATTGATCCCCTACTGTAGATAGGTTCTTTGCTGTAGATAGATCCTTTGCTGTAGATAGATCTTTTGCTGTAGTAGTTCCTTTGCTGTAGAAAGATTCTCCGCTATAAATTAATCCTTTGCTGTAGATAGATCCTTTGCTGTAGATAGATCCTTTGCTGTAAATGGATCCTTTGGCTGTATAGAGTTCCTTTACTGTAGATATATCCTTTACTGTAGATTGACCATTTGCTGTAGATAGATCTTTTGCTGTGGATAGATCCTTTGATGTAGATAGATCACTTATTGTAGATAGATCCTTTGCTGTAGATAGATCTTATGCTATAGAAAGAACCTTTGATGAAGATATATCATTTGCTATAGATTGATCCTTTGCTGTATATAGATCCTTCGTTGTAGATAGATCTTCTGCTGTAGATAGATCCTTTGATGTAGATAGATTACTTATTGTAGATAGATCCTTTGCTGTAGATAGATCCTTTACTGTAGATAGGTCCTTTGCTGTAGATAGATCCTCCACTGTAGATAGATCCTTTGCTGTAGATGGATCCTTATATGTAGATAGATCCTTTGCTGTAAATAAATCGTTCTTTGTAGATAGATAATTTGCTGTAGATAGATCCTTTACTGTAGATAGATCCTTTTCTGTAGATAGATCCTTTTCTGTAGATAGATCTTTTATTGTAGATAAAACCGTTGCTGTAGATAGATCCCATACTGTAAATTGATCCTTTGCTGTAGATAGATCCTTTGCTGTAGAAAGATCCTCTGCTGCAGAAAGATCTTCTGCTGTAAATAGATCCTTTGCTGTGTTTAGATCCTTTGCTGTTGACAGATCTTTCGCTGAAGAAAGATCCTTTGGTGTAGATAGATTTTTTGCTGTAGATAGATCCCTTACTGTACATAGAACACTTCGCTGTAGATAAATCATTTGCTGTAGATCGATCCTCTACTGTAGATAGATCACTTTGCTGTAGATAGATCCTTTGCTGAAGATAGATTCTTTGCTGTAGATAGATTCTTTGCTGCAGATAGATCCCTTATTGTTGAAAGATCTTTTGCTGAAGATAGCTCATTTACTGTAAATAGATCCTTTGCTGTAGACAGATCCTTTCCTGTAGATAGATCCTTTGCTGTAATTAGATTTTTTGCTGTAGATTGAACTTTTGTTTTAAATAGATCTTTTGCTATAGATTGATCCTTTGCTGTTGACAGATCCTGCGTTGTAGAAAGATCCTTTGATGAAGACAGATTCTTTGCTTTAGAAAGATCCCTTACTGAAGATAGATCACTTTGCTTTAGATAGATCCTTTGCTGTAGATAGATCCTTTGCTGTATAAAGTTCTGCTGTTGTAAATAGATTTTTTGTTTTAGATAGATCATTGGCTTTAGATAGATCCTTTGCTGTAGATAGATCCTATGCTTAAGATAGATCCTTAACTTTAGATTGATCCTATGCTGTAGAGAAATCCTTTGCAGTAGATAAATCCTTGACTGTAGATAGATCCTTTGCTGTAGATGGTCCTTTGCTGTAGATAGATCCTTTGCTGTAGATAGATCCTTTGCTGTAGATAGATTCTTTGCTGAAGATAGATTCTTTGCTGTCGATAGATTCTTTGCAGTAGATGTATCCTATGCAGTAGATAGATCCATTACTGTACATAGATCCTATGCTGTATAAAGATCCTTTGCTGAAGATAGATCCTTTGCTGTAGATAGATCTTTTGCTGAAGATAGATCCCAAATTGTTGATAGATCTTTTGCTGTAGATAGCTCCTTCACTGTAAATAGATCCGTTGCTGTAGATAGATCCCTTGCTGTGGATTGATCATATGATGTAGATAGATCCTTTACTGTAGATAGGTCCTTTGCTGTAGATAGATCCTTTGCTGTAGATGGATCCTTTTCAGTAGATAGATCCTTTACTGTAGATAGATCCTTTGCTGTAGATAAATCGTTTGGTGTAGATGGATAACTTTGCTGTATATAGATCCTTTACTGTAGATAGATCCTTTGCTGTAGATAGATCCTTTGCTGTAGATAGATCCTTTGCTGTAGATAGATCCTATGCTGTAGATAGATTCTTTACAGTAGATAGATTCTTTGCTGTACTTAGATTCTTTGTTGTAGATAGATCATTTGCTGTAGATAGATCCTTTGTAGTAGATAGATCCTTTACCGTAGATAAATCCTTAGCAGTAGATAGATCTAAGATCCTTCACTGTAAATAAATAATCGAATCCTGTGCTGTAGATAGATCCTTTGCTGTAGATGGATCCTTTTCAGTAGATAGATCCTTTACTGTAGATAGATCCTTTGCTGTAGATAAATCGTTTGTTGTAGATAGATCCTTCGCTGTAGATAGATCCTTTTCTGTAGATAGATCCTTTTCTGTAGATAGATCCTTTACTGTAGATAAAACCTTTGCTGTAGATAGATCCTTTGTTGTAGACAGATCCTTCGCTGTAAATAGATCCCTTACTGTAGATAGGTCCATTGCTGTAGATAAATCCTTTGCTGTAGATAGATCCTCTGCTGTAGATAGATCTTTTGCTGTAGTAGTTCCTTTGCTGTAGAAATATTCTCCGCTATAAATTGATCCTTTGCTGTAGATAGATCCTTTGCTGTAGATAGATTCTTTACTGTAAATAGATTCTTTGCTGTACATAGATTCTTTGTTGTAGATAGATCATTTGCTATAGATAGATCCTTTGTAGTAGATAGATCCTTTACCGTAGATAAATCCTTTGCTGTAGATAGATCTAAGATCCTTTGCTGTAAATAAATAAATAAATCCTGTGCCGTAGATAGATCCCTTGCCGTAGATAGATCATTTGCTGTAGATAGATCCTTTGTTGTAGATAGATCCTTCGCTGTAGATAGATTCTTTTCTGTAGATAGATCCTTTTCTGTAGATAGATCCTTTACTGTAGATAAAACCTTTGCTGTTGATAGATCCCATACTGTAAATAGATCCTTTGCTGTAGATAGATCCTTTGCTGTAGAAAGATCCTCTGCTGTATAAAGATTTTCTGCTGTAAATAGATCCTTTGCTGTTGATAGATCCTTTGCTGTTGACAGATCTTTCGCTGTAGAAAGATCCTTTTATGTAGATAGATTATTTGCTGTAGATAGATCCCTTACTGTAGATAGAACACTTTGCTGTAGATAGATAGTTTGCTGTAGATAGATCCCTTATTGTTGATAGATCTTTTGCTGTAGATAGCTCCCTTACTGTAAATAGATCCTTTGCTGTAGATAGATCCTTTCCTGTAGATAAATCCTTTGCTGTAGATTGATTTTTTGCTGTAGATAGAACTTTTGTTGTAAATATATATTTTGCTATAGATTGATCCTCTGCTGTTGATAGAACCTGCGCTGTAAAAAAATATTTGGTGTAGACAGATTCTTTGCTGTAGATAGATCTCTTACTGAAGATAGATCACTTTGCTGTAGATAGATCCTTTGCTGTAGATAGATCCATTAGGGTATTAAGTTTTGCTGTTGTAAATAGATCCTTTGTTGTAGATAGATCATTGGCTTTAGATAGATATTTTGGTGTAGATAGATCCTTTGCTTAGGATACATCCTTAACTGTGGATTGATCCTTTGCTGTAGAGAGATCCTTTGCAGTAGATAAATCTTTGACTGTAGATAGATACTTTGCTGTAGATAGATCCTTTGCTGTAGATAGATCTTTTGCTGTAGATAGATCCTATGCTGAAGATAGATTCTTTGCTGAAGATAGATTCTTTGCTGTAGATATTTTCTTTGCAGTAGATGTATCCTATGCAGAAGATAGTTCCATTACTGTACATAGATCCTATGCAGTATAAAGATCCTTTGCTGAAGATAGATCCTTTGCTGTAGATAGATCCTTTGCTGCAGATAGATCCCTCATTGTTGATAGATATTTTGCTGTAGATAGCTCCTGTGCTGTACATAGATCCTTCGCTGCAGATAGATTCCTCATTGTTGATAGATTCTTTGTTGTAGATAGATCCTTTGCTGTAGATAGATCCTTTGTAGTAGATAGATCTTTTACTGTAGATAGATCCTTAGCTGTAGATAGATCTAAGATCCTTTGCTGTAAATGAATAAATAAATCCTTTGCCGTAGATAGATGCCTTGCCGTAGATAGATCCTTTGTTGTAGATAGATCCTTTGCTGTAGATAGATTTTTCGCTGTAGATAGATCCTTTTCTGTAGATAGATTCTTTTCTGTAGATAGACCTTTTATTGTAGATAAAACCGTTGCTGAAGATAGATCCCATACTGTAAATAGATCCTTTGCTGTAGATAGATCCTTTGCTGTAGAAAAATCCTCTGCTGTAGAAAGATCTCCTGCTGTAAATAGATCCTTTGCTGTAGATAGATCCTTTGGTGTTGACAGATCCTTTTCTGTAGATAGATCCTTTTTTGTAGATAGATCCTTTAATGTTGATAAAACCTTTGCAGTTGATAGATCCCATACTGTAAATAGATCCTTTGCTGTAGAAAGATCCTCTGCTGTAGAAAGATCTTCTGCTGTAAATAGATCCTTTGCTCTTGATAGATCCTTTGCTGTTGACAGATCTTTCGCTGTAAAAAGATCCTTTGGTGTAGATAGATTCTTTGCTGTAGATAGATCCCTTACTGTAGATAGAACACTTTGCTGTAGATAGATCATTTGCTGTAGATAGATCCCTTATTGTTGATAGATGTTTGCTGTAGATAGCTCCTTTACTGTAAATAGGTCCTTTGCTGTAGATAGATCCTTTCCTGTAGATAAATCCTTTGCTGTAGATAGATTTTTGGCTGTAGATAGAACTTTTATTGTATATATATCTTTTGCTATAGATTGATCCTCTGCTGTTGACAGATCCTGCTCTGTAGAAAGATCTTTTGCTGTAGATAGATCCTTTGCTTAAGATAGATCCTTAACTGTAGATTGATCCTTTGATGTAGAGAGATCCTTCGCAGTAGATAAATCCTTGACTGTAGATAGATCCTTTGCTGTAGATAGATCCTTTGCTGTAGATAGATCCTTTTCTGTATATAGATCCTTTGCTGTAGATAGATTCTTTGCTGAAGATAGATTCTTTGCTGTAGATAGATTCTTTGCAGTAGATGTATCCTATGCAGAAGATAGATCCATTACTGTACATAGATCCTATGCTGTATAAAGATCTTTTGCTGAAGATAGATCCTTTGCTGTAGATAGATCCTTTGCTGCAGATAGATCCCTCATTGTTGATAGATCTTTTGCTGTAGATAGCTCCTTTGCTGTAGATAGATCCTTAGCTGCAGATAGATCCCTCATTGTTGATAGATCTTTTGCGGTAGACAGCTCCTTTATTGTAAATAGATCCTTTGCTGTAGATAGATCCTTTCCTGTAGATAGATCCTTTGCTTTAGATAGATCCTTTGCTGTAGATAGAACTTTTGTTGTAAATAGATCTTTTGTTATAGATTGATCCTTTGCTTTTGATAGATACTTAACTGTAGATGGATCCTTTGCTGTATATAGTTCCGTTACTTTAGATAGATCATTTGCTGTAGATTGATCCTTTGCTGTAGGTAGATCATTTGCTGTAGATAGACTATTTGCTGAACATAGATTCTTTGATGTAGATAAATTCTTTGTTGTATATAGATCCTTTGCTGTAGACAGATCATTTGCAGTAGATAGATCCTTTACTGTAGATAGATCCTTTGCTGTAGATAGATCCTTTGTTGTAGATAGATCCTTTGCTGTAGATAGATTTTTCGCTGTAGATAGATCCTTTTCAGTAGATAGATCCTTTTCTGTAGATAGATCTTTTATTGTAGATAAAACCGTTGCTGTAGATAGATCCCATACTGTAAATAGATCCTTTGCTGTAGATAGATCCTTTGCAGTAGAAAAATCCTATGCTGTAGGAAGATCTCCTGCTGTAAATAGATCCTTTGCTGTAGATAGATCCTTTTCAGTAGATAGATCCTTTACTGTAGATAGATCCTTTGCTGTAGATAAATCGTTTGGTGTAGATGGATACTTTGCTGTATATAGATCCTTTACTGTAGATAGATCCTTTGCTGTAGATAGATCCTTTGCTGTAGATAGATCCTTAGCTGTAGATAGATCCTATGCTGTAGATAGATTCTTTACAGTAGATAGATTATTTGCTGTACTTAGATTCTTTGTTGTAGATAGATCATTTGCTGTAGATAGATCCTTTGTAGTAGATAGATCCTTTACCGTAGATAAATCCTTAGCAGTAGATAGATCTAAGATCCTTCGCTGTAAATAAATAACCAGATCCTGTGCCGTAGATAGATCCCTTGCCGTAGATAGATCATTTGCTGTAGATAGATCCTTTGTTGTAGATAGATCCTTCGCTGTAGATAGATCCTTTTCTGTAGATAGATCCTTTTCTGTAGATAGATCCTTTACTGTAGATAAAACCTTTGCTGTAGATAGATCCTTTGTTGTAGACAGATCCTTCGCTGTAAATAGATCCCTTACTGTAGATAGGTCCTTCGCTGTAGATAAATCCTTTGCTGTAGATAGATCCTTTGCTGTAGATAGATCTTTTGCTGTAGTAGTTCCTTTGCTGTAGAAATATTCTCCGCTTTAAATTGATCCCTTGCCGTAGATAGATCATTTGCTGTAGATAGATCCTTTGTTGTAGATAGATCCTTCGCTGTAGATAGATCCTTTTCTGTAGAAAGATCCTCTGCTGTAGAAAGATCTTCTGCTGTAAATAGATCCTTTGCTGTAGATAGATCCTTTGCTGTTGACAGATCTTTCGCTGTAGAAAGATCCTTTGGTGTAGATAGATTCTTTGCTGTAGATAGATCCCTTACTGTAGATAGAACACTTTGCTGTAAATAGATCATTTGCTGTAGATAGATCCCTCATTGTTGATAGATCTTTTGCTGTAGATAGCTCCTTTACTGTAAATAGATCCTTTGCTGTAGATAGATCCTTTCCTGTAGATAAATCCTTTGCTGTAGATTGATTTTTTGCTGTAGATAGAACTTTTGTTGTAAATATATATTTTGCTATAGATTGATCCTCTGCTGTTGATAGAACCTGCGCTGTAAAAAAATATTTGGTGTAGACAGATTCTTTGCTGTAGATAGATATCTTACTGAAGATAGATCACTTTGCTGTAGATAGATCCTTTGCTGTAGATAGATCCATTAGGGTATTAAGTTTTGCTGTTGTAAGTAGATTCTTTGTTGTAGATAGATCATTGTCCTTAGATAGATATTGTGGTGTAGATAGATCCTTTGCTTAGGATACATCCTTAACTGTGGATTGATCCTTTGCTGTAGAGAGATCCTTTGCAGTAGATAAATCCTTGACTTTAGATAGATACTTTGCTGTAGATAGATCCTTTGCTGTAGATAGATCCTTTGCTGTAGATAGATCCTTTGCTGTAGATGGATTCTTTGCTGAAGATAGATTCTTTGCTGTAGATATTTTCTTTGCAGTAGATGTATCCTATGCAGAAGATAGTTCCATTACTGTACATAGATCCTATGCTGTATAAAGATCCTTTGCTGAAGATAGATCCTTTGCTGTAGAT